>CM039673.1:78806129-79101916 GCA_022496015.1 Hordeum marinum
ACTAAATTCATAACCTAGACCAATTACCATGTTGTTTCTAGGAACTCTCAAAATAATATAAGTGAGATACGATAGTTCAAGTATTTCTATAAAACAAAAACACCACTGTGCTCTAAAAGATAGAACTGAACCATATAGAGCAAAATTGCCCAACTCAAAAGATATAAGTGAAGCACAAAGAGTATTCTAATAAATACACGATTCGGCGTGTCTCTATCAAAAGATGTGTGCAGCAAGTATTATTGTGGAAAACTAACAAGCAAATACTCACATCATACAAGAGGCTCCAAGCAAAACACATATCATGTGGTGAATAAAAATATAGCCTCAAGTAAATTTACCGATGGATTGAAGATAAAAGAGGGGATGCCTTTCGGGGCATCCCGAAGCTTAGTCTCTTTGGAATCCTTGAATATGACTTGGGGTGCCTTGGGCATCCCCAAGCTTAGGCTCTTGCCACTCCTTATTCCATAGTCCATCCAATCTTTATCCAAAACTTGAAAACTTTACAACACAAAACTTAACAGAAAACTCGTGAGATCCGTTTGTATAAGAAAATAAATCACCACTTTAGGTACTGTTGTGAACTCATTCTTTATTTATATTTTTGTTATACATACTTTAATTTAACTTCCCCATGGATAATACCACATGATACAACCCATAGATTCATCCAGATAGGCAAACAACTCAAAGAAAACAGAATCTGTCAAAAACAGAAGAGAGTGTAGCAATCTGGAAACTCTGTATACTTTTGTAACTCAAATAATTCTGAAGAATTAGGAAAACCTGGGTACTTTATATATAAATATTTTTTAAAAATTTCAGATCAATTAGACGCTCTGAAAAAATTAGAAAATTCCTGGACTAAGCGCAAAAGTTTTTGTTTTTCAGCAAGATCAATTCAACAACTACCATAGATCACCCCAAAGGTTTTACTTGTCTCAAACAATAGTTAAAACACCAAAACACAATTAATACAAAAGTAATAATGTGGGAAACACTCAAAAACGAAGAAAAAGAGAACACAAAAATAAAATTGGGTTGCCTCCCAACAAGCGCTATTGTTTAACGCCCCTAGCTAGGCAAAACGCAATAGATCTAGGTATTGTCTTTTTTGGTATGCAATCCAAAAGTAGCTCTCACAATAGATTCATAAGGTAATCTTATTTTATTTCTAGGAAATTTTTCCATGCCCTTCCTTAATGGAAATTGGAATCTAATGTTTCCTTCTTTCATGTCAATAATTGCACCAATAGTTCTAAGGAAAGGTCTACCAAGAATAATAGGATATATATGATTGCAATCTATATCAAGAACAATGAAATATACGGGCAAATAATTCCTATTTTCAACAATAAGAACATTAATCCTTCCCATAGGTTTCTTAATAGTGGAATCCGTAAGATGCAAATTTAGAGAGCAATCATCAAGATCATGATAAGCTAGCACATCACATAAAGTTTTTGAAATTGTGGAAACACTAGAACCCAAATCACACAAAGCATGGAACTCATAATATTTGATTTTAATCTTAATAGTAGGTTCCCACTTGTCGGGGATACACAAAATAGGTATGCCCATGAAGGGTCGAAATATCGTAAAACATGGGGTCCACACGTCATGTGGGTCCAGATAAATCTCATACAAACGTACTACCCACTCGGACATATCATCGTACCGTCCACTCGGAAGACAATCAATCACTCGGTCGTATGGCTCACTCGGATATGCGAAGAGCGACAGTCGACAAGGCAGTCAAAGCACCATCCAGCGTTGCGGCATCAATGCCCCACTTTATAACATAGGAGGTGAAGGGGCGGCGCACTCTATATAAGCCACCCCCACCACTAGACTAGGGGGGCTCCTTCTTCTCCCTTCCCTCTCTTTATAATGCACCATGTAACTCCGTGTTCAGGACAAATATGCAAAGCCTCTCCGGAGCATGAGATGTAAGGTTGTTATCTCCATCGTGAGAGGCCCGAACTCGCTAAAACCACCGTGTCACCCATTCGCATCTTGATAGATCATGCTCCGTTATCCCACCCCTTTCCAATGTCGGAATCGATCCCACGACATTTGGCGCCCACCTTAGGGCGTGGTGTCTATCGAGCCATGATGCAAATGGTTTTCTTTCTTCGATCTTTGTTCGTCGATCAATAATTATTGATAGATATTTTGATCCAAGATGTTCCGGACATCACTCCATTCATAAAAAGGACATGATACTCTTCATACAGAGGGATCAAGAAGTTCCATTCCATCCTATCTCTTTCTTTACAATCAATCTTTAATCTAACTATGGATGTTTTTCTCCTGTATGAACATGTGCTCGTGCAAGTACCATGGTGTTTCGATCAATCAAAAAGGGAATAAGATACAAGCAAGGACGACGACGCCATCATATTCTTCACATCAACCATCGGCTCCTTCACCGAGCCAAACGCCGCTCGCCCGGCTTCACCGGCCTCAAACACAAACCTGGCCGGCGACCGGAGCTCTTCGACCTGGTCGTCCGCTCGGCAATGATCTTCATGGTGGAGGCGCCCCACTCGTCACATCGCTAGCATCCTCCGCTCAACAGTGATCTCCGGCAAGGTCACTATGACATGCGCAACGCGAAAATAGGAAGCTGGTCATGCCTCCAGGCTTAGCGGATCCTCCCTCCGTCGCTAGCTGCTGGACTTAGTCCTTCCTTTTCCATTAACCATACGAGGTGAGCAGACCACCTCCTCCTTAATGGCATGCATGCAGGTAAATGCGCGCAAGTTCAGAAAACCGAAGGACGTGGTGATCTCCAACGATCAGATTAATGGGCTTATTAATTAGCCACAATCTCGGTGCTGGTTACCACCAAATGAAGGTGCGTCGATTCACCTTTTTTCCGTTAACCATGCAAACCACATGCACCAGCCTGTAACGCACATGCAACTTGCATGGATTTCAAGCTGGCTCAGCCGTTCAGCCCGTACTCTAGTATGCTCGGACAAACATAGGTTGACACTCGAGCTGGTATGCCTCTGGTTACCCGGGCAGGTATGCTTCCGGCTTACTCGAGTGAGTTTGTTCGTTCGATAGATGTTATGCTCGGGCATGTCACGTTTTCTTGGACACATTCAAAAGGCTAACGTGCAAGCACACGATCCTTTGGGTTTTTACTTGATCCGACGCCTTCTTGAGGACATGTTTCACTTGTACGCTCCTCGCATCGCTACTCAGTCGGACGTTCCGTCGTCACTCGGCCGCCCCGCGCGTCGTCATTACTGGACGCGTCGTCATCACTCAGCAGCTCTACGCATTGCCACTCGACAAGACACGTCTTCATCACTCGACAGCTCCACGCATTGCCACTCAGCAGGACGCTCCATCGTCACTCGTTCGCCCTGCGCGCCGTCACTACTGGACACTTCGTCATCACTCGGCAGCTCCGCGCATAGCCACTCAGCCGGACGCTCCATCTTCACTCAGCCGCCCCATGCATCGTCACTATTGGACGTGTCGTCATCACTCGGCAGCTCCGCCCATCGCCACTCGGCGAGACACGTCTTTGTCACTCGGCAGCTCCGCGCATCGCCACTCAGTCGGACGCTCCATCGTCACTTGGCTGCCCTACGCACCGACACTCTACTGGACGCGGCGTCATCACTCGGCCGCTCCGCGCATCGCCACTCGGCGAGACACATCTTTGTCACTCGGCAGCTCCGCGCATCGCCACTCAGCCGGACGCTCCATCGTCACTTGGCCTCCCTACGCGTCGTCACTCTACTGGACGCGTCGTCATCACTCGGTAGCTCCACGCATCGCCACTCGGCGAGACATGTCTTCGTCACTCGGCAGCTTTGCGCATCGCCACTCAGCAGGACGCTCCATCGTCACTCGGTCGCCTCGCGCGCCGTCACTACTGGACGCGTCGTCATCACTCGGCAGCTCCGCGCATCGCCACTCGGCAAGACACGTCTTTGTCACTCGGCAGCTCCGCGTATCGCCACTCAGCCGGACGCTCCATCGTCACTCGGCCACCCTACGCGCCGTCACTCTACTGGATGCGTCGTCATCACTCGGCAGCTCCGCACATCACCACTCGGCGAGACATGTCTTCGTCAGTCGGCAGCTCTGCGCATCGCCACTCAGCAGGACGCTCCATCGTCACTCGGCCGCCCCGCGCGCCGTCACAACTGGATGCGTCATCATCACTCGGCAGCTCCGCGCATCTCCACTCGGCGAGACATGTCTTTGTCACTCGGCAGCTCTGCGTATCGCCACTCAGCCAGATGCTCCATCGTCACTCGGCCGCCCTACACGCTGTCACTACTGGACGCGTCGTCATCACTCGGCAGCTTCGCGCATAGCCACTCGGCGAGACACGTCTTCGTCACTCAGCAGCTCCACGCATCGCCACTTAGCCGGATGCTCCATCGTCACTTGGCCGTCCTACATGCCGACACTCTACTGGACGCGTCATCATCACTCGACAGCTTCGCGCATCGCCACTCGGCGAGACACATCTTCGTCACTCGGCAGCTCCGTGCATCGCCACTCAGCCGGACGCTCCATCGTCACTCGGACGCCCTGCGCGCCATCACTCTACTAGACACGTTGTCGTCACTCAGCAGCTTTGCGCATCGCCACTCGGCGAGACATGCCTTCGTCACGGGTAGCTCCACGCATCGCCACTCAGCCAGACGCTTCATTGTCACCTGGCTGCCCCACGCGCCATCACTGCTGGACGCGTTGTCGTCAATTGGCAGCTCCGCGCATCGCCACTCAGACGGACGCTCCATCGTCACTCGGCCGCCCCGCGTGCCGTCACTCTACTGGACGCGTCGCCATCACTCGGCAGCTCCGCGCATCGCCACTCGGTGAGACACGTCTTCATCACTCGGCAGCTCTGCGTATCGCCACTCGGTGAGACACGTCTTCATCACTCGGCAGCTCCGTGCATCGCCACTCAGCCGGATGTGTCTACTTTGCTCGAGCGCCCCGCGCATCGTCAGACAGCTAAGTCATTCTTCACAGACTGCATTCAATTAAATAATTATTTCTGCATTATCGAGTGGCACGTAAGTTGCGCATGACGTCCACTCGAAGGCCATGCCATCGAGTGTACTTCTGCACTCGGTTGTTTATTTTCGTGTCGGAACACTACACTTCCACTTCATCTGGGTCCAATATTCAAATCAAGTTCAGTCCGATCCTTCACTTTCACAAGTTAAGTCGGATCCTTCACTCTTTTAGACTCTTGCTGGTTCCGGACTAGCAAGAACCTGGCACACAGTGGATGTCTAGGGGTGTAATTTACACAAATCATTTCAACAAACATCAAATTACTTTAAGAAATTTTTATATATTAGCTTGTGTTATTTTTCATACACAAGTTACCTGGATGCCTCTATGCGCCATTCTCGAGGACACGCTGGACTTGGACGCCATGCGTGCCGTCACTTGGTCGGATGCCTCCGCGACAACATTCTCGACTCGGCTTCCCCGTGCGCCGTTACTTGACCGCCCCGTGCATCGCCACTCGGTGAGACGTATCTACCTCACTCGGATGCCCGGCACATCGCCACTGTGCTGGATGAGTTTACATCGCTTGGCCGCCCCGCGCGTCACTACTGAGCCAAACACATCTACTTCACTCGGATGCCCCGTGCATCACCACTCCGTGTGGCACATCTTCATCACCCATCCACCTCGCGCATCGCCAATCGGTGAGACAGACCTGCATCACTCGGTCGCTCCGCGCACCGTCACTCAACTGGATGCACCTTCGTCAATCGACCGCTCCGTGCACCGTTACTCAACTGGATGCTCCTTCGTCACTCGGTCGCTCCGCGCACCATCACTCAGCCGGACGCTCCTTCGTCACTCGGCCGCTCCTGCGCCATCAGACAACTAAGTCATTCGTCATACGCTGCATTCAATTAAATAGTTGTTTCCGCATCACCAAGTGTTGAGGAAGTTGCACATGGAGTTCACTCGGAGGCCACGCTGCCGAGTATACCTCTGCGCTTGGTTGTTAATTTTTATGTGGGAACACTTCACTTCTGCTTCGTTTGGGTCTAGTACTCAAATGAGTTCAATCGGATCCTTCAATTGCACAAGTACAGTCAGATCCTGCACTCTGTTAGACCCTTGTTGGTCCCAAACCAACAAGCACCTGGCACACCCAACGGGTGTCTATGGATGTTATTTACACAAATTATTTCAACAAAAGATCAAATTACATATAATTTTTATGTTGGCTTCTCCTATTTTTCATACACAGGTTACGAGATCACTTGACGCATCTGTGCGCCATCTTCGTCGCTACTCAGGCTCAGTCGCCACAATGGTTGTTCGTGTGTTTCCACTTGTTCGGACACCTCCTCGATGACATGCTAGTCTCGCCGTCCCGCGCGCCGTCACTTGTTCGGATGCCTCCGTGATGACATGCTCGACTCGGTCGCCCCGCGCATCGTCACGTGTTCGTACACCCCTCGATGACATACTGGACACGGCTGCCCCACGTATCGTCACTGGGTCAGATGCCTCCTCGACATACAGCACTTGGTCGGCCCGTGCATCGCCACTCGACCGGACTCGTCTACATCACTTGTATGCCCCGTGCATCGCCACTCCATGTGGCACGTCTACATCACTTGGATGCCCCACGCATCGCCACTCCATGTGGCACGTCTTCATCACCCGGCCGCCCTGCGCGCCATCGCTCGGCATAGCCAACCTGACTTCACCTAAGTCCAAAACTACTCCGAGTGCGGACGTCCTCCACACTCGGGGGCTTAGCTGCGATTTTGTATCGCCTAAGTCAAAAACTACTCCGAGTGCAGACATCCTCCACACTCGGAGACTTAGCTGTGATTCCGTATCACCTAAGTCAAAAACTACTCCGAGTGCATACATCTTCCACACTCAGGGGCTTAGCTGCGATTCCGTATCGCCTAAGTCAATAACTACTCTGAGTGCGGACATCCTCCACACTCGGGGCTTAGCTGCGATTCCTTATCGCCTAAGTCAAAAACTACTCCGAGTGCGGACATCCTTCACACTCGGGGGCTTAGCTATGATTTTGTATTGCCTAAGTCAAAAACTACTCCGAGTGCGGACATCCTCCACTTTCGGGGGCTTAGTTGCGATTTCGTATCGCCTAAATCAAAAACTACTCTGAGTGCGGACATCCTCCACACTCGAGGGCTTAGCTGTGGTTCCGTATCGCCTAAGTCAATAACTACTCCGAGTGAGGACATGATCCACACTCGGGGGCTTAGTTGCGAACCTGATTCGCCTAAGTTAGAACTACTCCAAGTGAGGACAACATCCACACTCGGGAACTTAGCCATGATCCAGAAATCATATAAGGTAGACTCAATAAACATTCAGCATGCCAACCACACGAAGATTTGCCCGACTGGCCCAGTTCCACGTTATATCTATTTACTATGCCCAACGCACGAGGATCAGTCCGACTGATTCAGCTCCAGATTGCAACAATTTACTACGCCAAGCCCATCAGAGTTCACCTGTTTAGTTCAGTTCCGCACTGGAAGACATAAACCCTCTGCCCAACTCATCTGGTCCGACAGAGGCTCGGGTACTACACCCAGTGGGTGCATTAGTGTGCCCCCACTGGAAGAGAAATAAAAGAAACATTCTGCTTGGTCAGGTCCGACAACAACATTCAAGTTTAATAAACTCTGCAGACTCCAACCGATCGCCAGCAATCAGTCAAAGTCTCAGGGGCTACTGTCAGGGATACACAAAATAGGTAGGCCCATGAAGGGTCGAAATATCGTAAAACATGGGATCCACACGTCATGTGGGTCTAGATAAATCTCATACAAACGTACTACCCACTCGGACATATCATCATACCATCCACTTGGAAGACAATCACTTGGTCATATGGCTGTCTTGGATATGTGAAGACCGACAGTCGACAAGGCAATCAAAGCACCATATGGCGTTACGGCATCAATGACCCACTTTGTAACATAGGAGGTGAAGGGGTGGCACACTCTATATAAGCCACCCACCACCACTA
Source organism: Hordeum marinum (assembly GCA_022496015.1). Lineage (NCBI taxonomy): Eukaryota > Viridiplantae > Streptophyta > Magnoliopsida > Poales > Poaceae > Hordeum > Hordeum marinum. Next base: position 78,814,168 of record CM039673.1, read on the forward strand.
GACTAGGGGTCTCCTTCTTCTCCCTTCCCTCTCTTTATAATACACCATGTTACTCCGTGTTCGGGAAAAATATGCAAAGCCTCTCCGGAGCACGAGACGTAAGGTTGTTATCTCCACGATGAGAGGCCCGAACTCGCTAAAACCACCGTGTCACCCATTCGCATCTCGATAGATCATGCTCCGTTATCCTACCCCTCTCTAATGTCGAAATCGTTCCCACGACACCACTCATCATGAAGCTTTCTAGGAATAGAAACTTCTAGCTCAAGTTTTTCTTCAAAAGATTTCATCATAGCAACAACTATATGTTTAGTAAAAGCTTTATTTTGACTATAAGCATGAGGAGAATTCAACATGGATTGAAGCAAGGAAATACAATCAATCAAAGAGCATCTATTATAATTAAAGTCCTTGAAATCCAAAAGAGTGGGTTCATTGGTATTTAAAGTTTTGACCTCTTCAATCCCACTTTTATCAATCTTAGCATTAAGATCTATAGACTCCAAATCATTGGGACGCCTTGTAACTTAAGTTGACTTATCTCCAGTCCCATCATTATCAATATTTATATTGGAAAACAAAGATTTAATAGGAGTCACATCAATCACTTTAAGATCTTCATCATTATTATTGCGAGAAAACACCTTTTCAAGCCATTCACGCTTAGCACGAATTCTAGCAGTTCTTTCCCTACTTTCATCCATATAAATTCTCATAGATTTTAAAGACTCATTAATATCATGCTTGGGTGGAGTAGATATAGCTTTCAAAGAATCAATCTCAAGAGAAATTCTATCAACGCTCCTAGCCAAATCATCAATCTTAAGCACTTTTTCTTCAACAGTAGCATAAAAAACTTTTTGCGAACCAATAAAATATTTAACAATATTCTCACGATCAGAGGGCATCTTATTATAATTTCCATGTGAATTGTTGTAGGAATTACCATAATTACTAGAGGAATTACTAGGGAAAGGCCTAGGGTTGAAATTGCCTCTATACGCATTGTTACCAAAATTGTTCCTACCAACAAATTCACATCCATAGATTCATTATTATTTCCAATCAAATAAGACAAAGTCATATCATTAGGATTAATAGGAGCACTCTTACTAGCAAACAATTTCATCAATTCATCCATCTTTTCACTCAAAGTATTTATTTCTTCAATACCATGCACCTTTTTACTAGTAGGAGATCTTTCGGTATGCAATCGAGAGTAGTTTGTCATGATATTATCTAGGACTTTAGTAGCTTCTTGTAATGTGATTTCAATAAAAGTACCACCTGCGGTAGAATCTGAAAGATTTCTAGATGCAAAATTTAATCCCGCATAGAAAATTTGTATAATCATCCATAAACTCAACCCATGTGCGAGACAATTCCTAATCATTAATTTCATCCTCTCCCAAGATTGTGCAACGTGATCATGATCAAGTTGCTTAAAATCCATTATATCGTTCCTAAGGGAGATGATCTTAGCGGGCGGAAAGTACTTGGAAATAAAAGCATCTTTACACCTGTTCCACGAATCAATACTATTTTAAGGCAAGGATGAAAACCGAGTTTTAGCACGATCTTGTAGCGAGAACGGAAATAGCTTCAATTTAACAATATCATTATCCACATCTTTCTTCTTTTTCATATCACACAACTCAATGAAACTATTTAAATGGGATGCGGCATCTTCACTTGGAAGGCTAGAAAATTGTTCTTTCATAACAAGATTTAGCAAAGCAGCATTGATTTCATAGGATTCCACACTAGTGGTGGGAGCAATAGGAGTACTAATAAAATCATTATTATTAGTATTAGAAAATTCATACAACTTGGTATTCTCAGACATCTTGACAAAGCAAGCAATCAAGCACACAAGCAAACGAAAGGCAAACGAAAGAAGGGCTAATAAAAAGGCAAATCTTTTTGGTATTTTTTGAAAATCGTTTTGGAAGTGGGAGAAAGTGATGAGTTTGTGATGGGTACTTGGTAGGCTTCATGTGTATCCTCCCGGACAACGGCGCCACAAATCCTTCTTTCTACCTCTTGAGCATGCGTTGGTTTCCCCTTTAAGAGGAAAGGGTGATGTAGCGAAGTAGATAAGTATTTCCCTCGGTTTTTGAGAACCAAGGTATCAATCTGGTAGGAGGAACAAGCAAGTCACCAATGAATGCACCTACACAAATAATCAAACTCTTGCACCCAACGCTATAAAGGGGTTGTCAATCCCTTCACGGTTATTTGCAACGATTAGATCTGATAGATATAAATGTAACAAGTGCGGAAAGTAAAAGGTAAATAAATTGCAGCAAGTATAGATCTGAAAATATATGATGGAAAATAGACTCGGGGGCCATAGGTTTCACTAGAGGCTTCTCTCTTGAAGGCAAATATCATGGTGGGTAAACAAATTACTGTCAAGCAATTGATAGAAAAGTGAATAATCATGTAGTTATCCAAGGCAATTATCATGCATATAGGCATCACGTCCGTGACAAGTAGACCAAAACGATTCTGCATCTACTACTATTACTCCACACATCGACCGACTCCTGCCTGTATCTAGAGTATTAAGTTCATGAAGAACCGAGTAACGCATTAAGAAAGATGACATGATGTAGAGGGATAAACTCAAGCAATATGATGAAAACCCCGTTACCCTTGATGGCAACAATGCAATACGTGCCTCGCTACCCCTACTTTGTCATTGGGTGAGGACACCGCAAGATTGAACCCAAAACCAAGCACTTCTCCCATTGCAAGAATTATCAATCTAGTTGGCCAAACCAAACCAATAACTCGAAGAGACTTGCAAGGATATGAAATCATGCATATACGAAATCATAGGAGGTTCAAATAATATTCATGGATAATCTGAACATAAACTCACAATTCATCGGATCTTGACAAACACACCACAAAAGAGGATTACATCGGATAGATCTCCATGAATATCATGAAGAACATGGTATTGAAGGTCAAAGAGAGAGAAGAAGCCATCTAGCTACCAGCTATGGACCCGTAGGTCTATGGTGGACTACTCACGCATCATTGGAGGGGCAATGGAGTTAATGTAGATGCCCTCCGTGATCAAAACCCCGTCCGACAGATTACCGGAAAAGGCTCCAAGATTAGATCTCTCAGGAACAAAGGCTTCCGGCGTCGGAAAAGTATTTGCGTTTCTCTTTTTGATGTTGCGGGAATATTTGGGTATTTATAGGCCAAAGAATAGGGTTAGGAGACCTGCCAGGAGGCGACAAGCCTGCTAGGCACGGCCAGGGGGCCACGCCTAGCAGGCTTGTGGCGCCCTAGCACCTCCCGTCACGTCTACTCCAAGCTTGGATGACTTGTTTCCTTCCAGAAAAATTCCTTCCGAAGGTTTTATTCCGTTTGGACTCTGTTAGATATTCCATATCTGCAAAACTCAAAAACAAGGAAAAACAGAAACTGGCACTTGGCTCTAGATTAATAGGTTAGTCCCAGAAATAGTATAAAATAGCATATTAATGCATATAAAACATGCAAAACAGATAATATAATAGCATGCCATCATCAAAAATTAGAGATACGTTGGAGACGTATCACTTACTAAATTGAGAGATATAGCCACCCTATTTACTCATGAGGAAAAAAATCGTTATTACTATATCCTTAAGTTGTTTCCTTTCTCGGTAAAGGGTGATGCTAAGATATGGTTTAATTCTCTTGCTCCTGGTTGTGTGCGTAGCCCCCAGGATATGATTTATCACTTCTCTGAAAAATATTTTCCTGCACATAAGAAACAAGCTGCCTTGTAGGAAATATTTAACTTTGTGCAAATTGAATAAGAGAGTCTCCCACATGCTTGGGGGAGGCTTCTCCAATTACTTAATGCTTTGCCTGATCATCCTCTCAAGAAAAATGAAATACTTGATATCTTTTATAATGGACTAACTGATGCTTCTAGGGACCACCTAGATAGTTGTGCTGGTTGTGTTTTCAAGGAATGAACTATTGAACAAGCTGAAATACTATTGAATAATATATTAAGCAATGATAATGATTGGACTATTCCCGAACCACCTCCGAAGCCAACTTCAAAGAAAAGAGGTATTCTATTTCTCAGTCATGAAGATATGCAAGAGGCAAAGAAATCTATGAAAGAAAAAGGTATTAAAGCTGAAGATGTTAAGAATCTACCACCTATTGAAGAAATACATGGTCTTGATAACCCGACACAGGTAGTAGAGGTAAATTCTCTTCGTAGATTTGATGAAAGCGATATTCCTTACAATAAGTCTGCTAGCCAATGCTTGGATGAGTTTGATAATTTTGTTGTGAAGCAAGAAAATTTTAATGCTTATGTTAGTAGACAATTGAAACATAATGCTTTCATGCTTGATTGCTTAGGTTATTATATGAGTAGAACTATCAATGATCTTAAACTGATTAGTAAACATGCTTCCATGGTAACTACTCAAGTAGAACAAGTACTTAAGGCACATAATGATTTGCTTAATGAGATGAATAGTAAGTGATCATTCAATTAAAGTTGTGACTAGAGGTGGAAGAATGACTAGGGAACCTTTGTATCTTGAGGGCCACCCTAAGAGAATTGAGCAAGATTCTCAAAGAGGTAATATTGATGCACCTAGTCATTCCAATAATAGGAGGAGCAAGGATGATGATAGAACCTTGCATGCTGCTAGTGAACCTGTTATAGATACACCTGAAAACCCAAATGATATTTTTGTTTCTGATGCTGAGACACAATTTGGTGATGAACATGAGCCTAGTGATAATATAAATGATGATGTTCATGTTGATTCTCAACCTAGTAATGAAAATGATGTGGAGATTGAATATGTTGTTGATCTTGATAACCCACATCCTAAGAATAAAAGATATGACAAAAGGGATTTTATTGCTAGGAAACATGGTAAATAAAGAGAACCATGGATTCAGAAACCCGTGCCCTTTCCTCCTAAACCATCCAAGAAAAAGGATGATGAGGATTTTGAGCACTTTGTTGAAATGCTTAGACCTATGTTTTTGCGTATGCGCTTGACCGATATTCTGAAAATGTCTCCTTATGCCAAGTATATGAAAGATATCGTGACTAATAAAAGAAAGATACCGGATGCTGAAATTTCCACCATGCTTGCTAATTATACTTTTAAGGGTGGAGTACCAAAGAAATTAGGAGATCTAGGAATACCAACTATACCATGCTCTATTAAAGGGAATTATGTTAAAGCTGCTTTATGTGATTTGGGAGTTGGTGTTAGTGTTAGTGTTATGCCTTTCTATTTATATCGTAGACTTTATTTGAATAAGTTTACACCTACTAAAATCTCTTTGCAAATGGCTGATAAATCAACTGCTCTATGTATCGATATTTGTGAGGATGTAGTTGTCGTAGTTGCAAATGCTACTATCTTGACGGACTTTGTTATTCTTGATATTCCCGAGGACGACAGTATGTTGATCATCCTTGGTAGACCCTTTTTGAATACTGCAGGGGCTGTTATTGATTGCAACAAGGGAAATGTCACTTTTCATATTAATGGTAATGAGCATACGGTACACTTTCCGAAGAAACAACCTCAAGTTCATAGTATCAACTCCATTGAAAAAATTCCAACGATTGTTACTGGAGACTTTGAATTCCCTCTTCCTACTGTCAAGAAGAAATATGATATACTTATTGTTGGGGACATGCATATCCCATTGAGAAAAGGAAATGCTGAAGATATTATTAAGAGGCTCTTCAAGCCGGAGTTCTAAGGAAGATGAAAATGAGATGAGGGAGAAACTCAAGTATAATCTTCCTCGCGTCGCAGAAGTTCGACCATGTGAATGGCCCTGTGACACATTCTTGAGGGCAGCTAGAATTTATGAAGATTTATATTATTTGGCCAAGAATGCAGGCATCACCGACTTCCTCAACGATAAGTGTGACCAGTACCTCTTGCTCACGAATACCTTTGTGCAAAATTTTCACTATCATTCTAGGGAAGACCCTCCCACAGTAGAATTTCACTTATATGATGTGCCTAAGAAAATGAACCTTTATGATTTTTGCAATGTTTGCAAAATACCCTATGAGGGCAACATCAGGGAACCACATCCTAGAGACATGGAAGATTTTATTTGCCCAGTCACTGTAGGGGAAGAGAGAGGTGTGTCAAAGGTAAGAGCGGCTAGTTTACATTTTCCCGTGCTACATTATTATTCATTATTTGCGGGAATATGTTTAGTTGCTCGTTGGGAGAGTGGAAGTCTTAATGCCCCTGACCTGGCCATTTTGCGCCATGCTTTATTTGCTGATAGAACCTTTAGTCTCGGTGCTATGGTGGCCCAACGGTTGAACACCAACCGTTCGAAGGGGCCCATATTCGGAGGTATCTATGCATCTCGTTTAGCCAAACATTTTGAGATACCCATTAGGCTTCAAAAGAAAGATAAGAGGCTGCTACCCACAAAGTTTTTAGATTATGACCGTATGGTAGCTCACGATGTTATTAAGAAAAATGATGATAGGAGGCTGCTTTACAACTTAGTTTTTAGCCAGGGTACTTGTGAAATTATTACTCTGCCTGCTTCTTCTTTGTTTGATATTCGCTTAGGCAGGCACACCATTATGCCCGGAGACATTTACAGATATTGGGGTCTGACACAACCCCTAGCTCTAGAACCGACACCAGTCTTTGATCCGTATCGGGAGCCAGTTTTTTAGTGGGAGCCGCAGGAGTTCGCCAACCAATGGAACTCTGATGACGCTCGTAAGTATCCGAGAGAGAGCTCTTTCCAGCCATGGCCATAGACCAACTTAGGCCAAAAGCCTAAGCTTGGGGGAGTACGTATTTCTCACCGACTTTACATTCATGTTCACACACTCATCTAAATAGTCGGTGTTCATACTCTTTCATTGTACCATCCATGGTAGTTTATTTCCTTGTTTCGCTTTCTTCTTGTGAGTTTAATTAACTTGGACAAAAATAGAAAAAAATTAGTTCTAGCTTTATTTCCAGTTGCTTAGTTGTAGCATTAAAAACAAAACCCAAAAAGATTTTTCGTTCTTCTTTTGCTTGTTGGGAGCTTTCCTGTGTAAATAGTTTTCTCGTTCTCATTTTGATTCTTCTTTATTTGGGTCGTAAGGAGAAGTCCACAATGAAAATGTCGAGTGGCTCTCATATGCATTATTATTTACCTATTAGAGAGCCCATGTTACCTTGTCTTCTCCTTTGAGTTATTGTTTGCAGATTCTAGCTTAGTCCAGTGCACGTGCATTCTTATTATTATCCACATTGTTCAGTCATGCAAGTGAAAGGCAATAATAACAATATTTGATGAAAAGATTGAGATGGAGAAAAGCTGGTATGAAATCGACCTATCTTGATTTTGTAAATATGATTAGCTCATCGTTCCGAATTCAGATCATCATGGGTGACACATATTTGCAATGAAAATTAGAGATTATAGTTATTCATGCCATGCTTAATTAGCTAAGAGTGGATAATGGTTTGTTTTGGGTGCTAACATGCATATTAAAATGGTTGTGATGTAGTATGATGGGATGGTATCCTCCTCTAAACGATTCAAGTGGCTCGACTTGGCACATGTTCATGCATGTAGTTGAAATAAAATCAACATAGCCTCTATGATATTTATGTTCATAGTGATTTATATCCTACTCATGCTTGCATTCAATGTTGGTTAATCTCAAAGCATGTTGATGACTATGTCGCTCTCTAGTTGGTCGCTCCCCAGTCTTTTGCTAGCATTCACTTGTACTAAGCGAGAATACTACTTGTGCATCCAATTTCTCAAACCCAAAGTTGTTCCATATGAGTCCACCATACCTACCTATATGTGGTATTTACCTGCCGTTCCAAGTAAATTTGCATGTGCCAAACTCTAAGCCTGCAAATAAACATTCTGTTTTGTATGCCCAAATCGCTCATGTGGCGACTGGGGGCTGTTAGTATCTTCCATGCTAGGTGGGTTATTCTCACGATATGTGTTGATTCACTATCATTCACAAGAAAGTGGTTGGTAATCGGGATGCCTAGTTCCATGCTCGACATAAAAAGCAAAATATAATTAAACAAAACTCCCCTAAGACTGTGTTTGTATGGACAGTACCCATGGATTCGGCTCACCGTGGAGTGTGACTGATTGGTGGAGGGGGAGTAAAGACTTTATCATTCTGTTTGGGAACTGCCTATAATGTATCTAGCATGGAAGATGTTGAAAACCTCTTGGTCATTATGTGAGCAATGAAAGCATACCTCTCAAAAATCATTACTTATCTCTATTTTAAAAACTCGAGCTCTAGCACCTCTGCAAATCAATGCTTCCCTCTATGAAGGGCCTTTCCATTTACTTTATTGTTGAGTCATCATCTTCTTATAAAAAAGGCACTAGTTAGAGAGCACCACCGTCATTTGTATGATTTGCTGTTAATTGATATTGAGTATGAGCATGACGGGATCTCTTTCATCGTGAATTATAATGTCTAGTCAGTCCTTGTTCTTTAGAGGTGCTCTGCATTTATGTTTTGCGGTCTCAGAAAGGGCTAGCGAGATACCGTTTTGTCATATTGTATCATGATTGTTTTGAAAAAGTGTTCTCATCCGAGATCTATTATTATTGCTTGCTAGTTGATTATGTCATTGATATGAGTAACTGTGAGACCTAAATGTCACTGCAAACGTGGTTAGTCCATGATCTTTGTTGAAAATTTGAACATCAGTTAGACGTATTTACAACAACAAGATCAAACAGAGTTCGTAAAAGTTTTTCTTTATTACTTTCAGTTTATCAACTGAATTGCTAGAGGACAAGCAATGGGTTAAGCTTGGGGGAGTTGATACGTCTCCATCATATCCACTTTTCCAAACTCTTTTGCCCTTGTTTTGGACTCTAATTTGCATGATTTAAATGGAACTAACCGGACTGATGTTGTTTTCAGCAGAATTGCCTTGGTGTTATTTTTGTGTAGAAATAAAAGTTATCGGATCATCCTGAAAATTTATGGAGAATATATTTGGATTTAATAAAAAATATTAGCGCAAGAATCAACCAGAGGGGCGCCACCTGCAGGCCAGAAGCCTGCTAGGTGCAGCCACCCCCTGGCCACGCCTAGCAGGCTTGTAGGGCCCTCGTGGATCCTCCGACCTCCTCTTCAGCTCCATATAACCCTATTCACAAAGAAAAAAATTAGGGAGAAGAGTTCATCGCATTTCATGATACGGAGCCGCCGCCACCTCCTGTTCTTCCTCGGGACACCAGATCTGGAGTCCGTTTTGGGCTCCGGAGAGGGGAAAACGATGCCATCGTCATCACCAACCATCCTTCATCACCAATTCCATGATGCTCTCCGCCGTTCGTGAGTAATCCCATCATAGGCTTGTTGTTTGGTGATGGGTTGGATGAGATTTATCATGTAATCGAGTTAGTTTTGTTAGGGTTTGATCCCTAGTATCCACTATGTTCTGTAATGTTGCTATGACTTTGCTATGCTTAATGCTTGTCACTAGGGCCCGAGTGCCATGATCTCAGATCTGAACCTATTATGTTTTCATGAATATATATATGTTCTTCATCCTATCTTGCAAGTTGTAAACACCTATTACGAGTTATGATCCGCATCCTCCAGGGTGACAATAACTGGGATTCTTTCCGATGATTATCGTAGTTTGAGGAGTTCATGTATTCACTAAGTGCTAATGCTTTGGTCTGGTTCTCTACTAAAAGTAGGCCTTAATATCCCTTAGTTTCCATTAGGACCCTGCTGCCATGGGAGGGTAGGACAAAAGATGTCATGCAAGTTCTTTTCCATAAGCATGTATGACTACATACAGAATACATGCCTACATTACATTGATGAATTGGAGCTAGTTCTGTGTCACCCTATGTTATAACTGTTGCATGATGAATGACATCCAACATAATTATACATCACCGATCCATTGCCAACGAGCTTTCCACATATTGATCCTTGCTAAGTTACTTCTCTGTTGCTACTGTTAAAATCACTATAAAACTGCTACTTTTACTTTTGCTATCGTTACCGTTACTTCCATACTACTTTGCTATTGAATACTTTGCTATAGATATTAAGTCTTTTAGGTGTGGTTGAATTGGCAACTCAGCTCCGAATACTCGAGAATATTCTTTGAGTCCCCTTATGTCGAATCAATAAATTTGGGTTGAATACTCTACCCTCGAAAACGGTTGCGATCCCCTGTACTTGTGGATTATCACACTCACGCACACACCATATCCGTGGAAGAGAGCTACAATAAGGGGAATTTCTATCCCCATATTTGTTCTTGAATTCTGCAAAAGGGCTATCAGGTCTTCTGGCTCATAGAGAGGAGGTTCATGGCACTGAAGGTGTCACGGTTTGCAGAAATGCACCATCACTATCACATTTAATATTTGTTGATGATTCCCTTATTGTCGTGGTTTTGTCACGGCACATGTCTGAGGACTTAGATTCGAGGCCATCGCTAAGGTGATGGACTCAAAGGGGTTGGTTGGGACGAAGGACACGAGTTTACCCAGGTTCAGCTCCTCAAGAAGAGGTAAAGGCCTACGTCCTGCTTGTGTTGTATTGATTGGAGTATCGATTACAAGGGAGCGGATTCGCTTGACCAAGTTCTCGATTAGTTGGTTTCTGTCTAAGTCACCCCGGGTCTCGCCCTTATAAAGGAGGTCAAGACCACGGATTACACAAGTCTCCTACCGACTCTTACTATGTGTCCGACTCTATCTCTATGCCGTCTTGACTTCCTGAGCAAGCCGTCTCCGGGCGGCTTATCTGCCCGGGTCTTCATGCCTTCCGTGTCTGGGCCTCGTCTCTGCTCATCTTGATGAACTGCCATATGTCTAGGCTTATGCCTCGCGGCCCATCCTTGGTCTGGCTTATGAGCCGCCAGGTATGACCCGGCCCCACCTGGGTGGGTCTCACCATGGGGTTATATACCCCACATTAGGCCCCAGGTTGATTTGAGCTTGCTCATTTCAACCTTCCGTCTCACTTGGCGGCGAGTCTTGCTCAACCTTCCGTCTCACTTCGGCGGCGAGTCTTGCTCATTATCACCTGATAGTAAGACAAAGTAACCCGCCGTGACGTCATTCTAGAGATATCAAAAAGATTCCCTAATGACCACAACGGATCTTTCCACTATTAAACTGACGGCTCGGAAATCGAGGCATCTGTCTCGGTCAATTAACTTCCGTTGCCTAGATTCTCGCGCCCGTTTCCACCTTTTGCCTATTAAATAGGACCGCGAAGGGCAATTTTCATTTCCTTCTCCGCTCGCGCCTCTTCTTCTTCCTCCCAACGCCGTCGCTCCAGCGTCCTTTCACTCCGGTAAAGGTTCCACGCCGTCTTCACGCCAGGCCACTGCATCAACCTAATCGGACCAGAACACCGCCCACATCCGTCGCGTCATCTCCGGTGAGTTCTTCTCCACCCCGAGGTCTGTAGCTTTCGGTAGGGTTTCCATGGAGTTCCTTCGCCGCTAGAACACGAGCTCTTCACAGTGTCCGATAGTAGGTAGATCAATGAGCTTGATGATGCCCCCCTTTCTAGTGCGGTAGATCGTAGGAAGTAGATAATAGCACAACACAGATCTGTAGTTGCTCCCTTTACTATCTTCAAAACACTCCTAGTTCTTATGTTCTTCACTAGGTTAGAATAAACCTGCTTTTTTATTTGTTTTGTAGATCCATAACTATGTAGATGGTCTATGAAACATGTTTTCCACACTTAGTAATATTTGCTCTGCTTCTTTGCAAACTTAACTCGCTAGTGAACTTCCGGCTCTCACCTAAGCCGCTCCGGCGACTTGGCTTTATAGAACGTAGATTTTTCAGCCACCCTTAGTTGTCTATCACCTTCTAACTTGCCACACATCATTGCCTTGCACAGCTTTAAGTTGCCACCATGCCTCATGCATCCAATTCGTGTAACTGGGTCGACTCTGCTGTCAACGAAGAATTTCTGAAGGATTTTGTAGACGTTGGGACTTTACCAGCCAAATATGTCATCCATTGGCGGGTGCTATGCAATGAAAAGAAACCCATTCCTCTAGAGGGCGAAGAAGTTGTATTCACGGATCACCTCACGCGTGGTTTCAGCCCACCCGGCTCAAAAATCTTCCAAGACGTCCTTCATTTCTTTAAGCTACGTCCTCAAGACACTGCCCCAAATTCTGTCTCAAACATGTGCAACTTCCAAACCCTCTGTGAGGTTTACCTACAAGAAGAGTCGCCCGTTGGTCCCTTTTGGGAGTTCTTTTACGCCAACCGCCAGACGAGGGTGAAAGCTGGTCCAAGCTTAGAGCTTGGTGGGATCTCAATTTAGAGAAGACGGGATGTGACCTTTCTGGCTGCTCGGATGCCGAGTCATCCCAAAGATTGGAATAAGACCTGGTTCTACTACAAAGACACTTCTCTAGAGGGAGAGTACCCCTTGTCGGGTTATCGTCCAAGTCGGCTCAAGACAACGACTGAGCTCCCTGACCGGCTGTCTGCCATTGAGTGGGCGAAGTATGCCTCGGCTCACGCAAAGATTAAAGCCCTTATGTCCAATGGTCTAATGAGGATCGATCTGGCCCGTTGTTGGATTTCTTGGAGAGTCATGCCCCTGAGCCGGTGATTCCTTCTCATGTGCGAGTACATGGTTCATGAGTCTTCAGGATCTTGTCGCACCATCGGGCTAGCACCTTTCTATGCCGCAAACCCGGCCCTAGACATAAGGGCGATTCTTGACCTCCTTACTTTCGCGTTAGTCATCCATATGTCTTTGCTATCCTTTGACCTCTACCAGCTTATACTTTCAGGGCAGTTCCAGCTTCTGGAAAAAGAAGTACGTTCCTCCTCCGAAGAAGTCAAAGGAGAAGGATGATGGTCAAAAGAAGAAAACGGCACCTCAAGAACAACCGGAATCTGACAACTCAGAGGTAGAACTTGACTCCCTTGGCCGTCTCTTCATGCACCTCATTCACAATAATAATTCACAGGACCAAACGGAGACAAGCCATGCCAACGTTCCTGAGGTAACTTACGTTTCATCCGACTCAGAACATCTTGCACCACAGAAGATACGGCGGGTCATACGAAAGGTCCCACTTTCTCATCCTCTTGCTTACTTAGACCCCCACTTTCTTTTCAAAAATCAACAACAACTCTCCCGACGCCAGACCCAGAGCACCGGCTCTAACGATCTCATGGTCGGGTTATCTCACTCTCTGCCTCAACGGAAACGGCCGGCTAAGGTATCTATTCAACCTGGCTTTGTCTTAACAATGAAAAACTGAATGCACATTCATGGATGTCGCTTGTATGAAGAATGGCCAGTAAGCTCATTCCTTAGAAATACTCCAAGAGAAGCTTCATCTGCTGCCAGAATAGGTTTGAATGCCACATCAACATAGGTTGACAAACCTGTAGGTAGTTTAGGTAAATTTATACTTGGGGAATAATTTGAGTAAGAGCCGGCAAGGAGCTTATATTCGCCCCAAAGTTTGGAATTGGGTTTCCAAAGATTGATAATAATGCTAGGATAGGTGTCGTGGGAACGAGCTTGACAATAGATGGTAGGGGTACGAATGGAGAGGGCAGAGTCCTAGCTACGGCGAGGGTGTACACGCAGATGTATGAGTTCAGGCCCCTCTCGTGGAGGTAACAGCCCTACGTCTCAGTGCTTGGGAGCTTTATGTCGAGTGGAATGTAGAGATTACAATAGTTTCTTAACACTTGTGCAGGAGGGGAGGGGCGGCTTATATAGAGTTCACAGCCCCTCATAATGGCCCCGCATCAAAGGGTCTGGTCGTGGGGTGTAAAGTTTGCCGTTACAGGTAACATACGTAGTAAAAGCTATTAAGGGCCATTAAGCCAGCGTCTGCCCGTTGGGCTCTTGATGATGGCTCCTGGTCTTCTGGCGTCGAGTGAAGAAAGGTCTGTCGAGTGACACGCGACTGTCGAGTGAGAGCGGGAGTCTCCGAGTGGATTACTATCGAGTGACTTTGAACGTTTCCAGGGATCCACTCGGAAGTTCATGCTTGATCTTCAAGTCCTCCCATGTGATGTCCTTAGGTAGGGTATGTGGGCCTTCCCTAGGACCCTACCCTAGGTACATATCCTCGTCATTAGCCCCCGAATGGATCGGGGTTTGAGTGGTGGAAGGAGGTATCAACGTAGACCTTGAGTTAGTGCATCAAATCCTCTGAATGATATTTGGGATTTCCATGGAACATGCGTCGATTGAACTCTGAGCCTTAGCGTTCATTCAGGATCGACACACCAAATCTTCTGAATGATATTCGGGTCTTCAACAAAATTGACGTCGATTGAATTCTTCTCCGCTCGCCTAGATCCATTTAGACTTAAAAGTGTCCGAGTGAATCGAGCGCATCTTGGGGAGGTGACGGGTCGGTCTGACGGGCCCGGATTTTTCGGGATACGAAAATTTGGGAAGCGCGCACACGCGTGAAGATGACGCCACGATCAGGGCAAGTGGAGGCACGACGCCTCGATTCTTGCGCCAGTCATCTTGCCACGCACTGGGCATCGTCAGCGGTTGGCGTGTGCGGTTATCTCGCAGGCCCACTGGTCAGTGAGACATTCGGTAGCATATAAAGCTTCCTGAGCCATGGATTGCATAGTACCTTCCGCCGATTCTCCCTCTCTTCCTCCGCCTTCTCTGCTCCCCAACATAGCACACCGCTCTCCTCCGACCAGAGCCGCCGCTCCGATGACGAAGAATGCGACGGAGAAGCTGGAGCGCGCAAAGAAGGGGACGTCGAAGCTCAAGGGCAAGAAGCCCTCGACTGCTCGGTTCACCGCGCCCGTGGGGTGGATGTAGAGGGATTTTCTCCCCTCTGTTGTCACTCGCGCCGACCTCGAGGGCCTCGTCTCCGATGGGATGGTGGCGGACGGCACCTGGAGGCTGCCGGGGGAGGAGCACGAGCCAAAGCCGCGAGACGTGGAGCAGGTACTTCTCCTCTCCCATGTAGAAAGAGGTTTCTCCATGCCACCCCACCCATTCTTTCGAGGATTTCTGAATTTCTTTGGTGTGCAATTGCATCACTTTCCGCTGAACACCATGGCGTACTTATCTGCATTCGTCACCTTGTGCGAGTGTTTCCTGGGGTGCTCTCCCCATTGGGGATTGTTTAAGCATCTCTTCAGGGTCAGATCACAGACTGTGAAGAAAGTCCTTGCTGCCGACGGGAAGACTCACGTGCTCCAGTTGTGTGGAGGTTTAGGGGTCCAGAAAAGGCAACGTAGTTCCTTTCCTGCCATTACTCTTCCCGAGTCTGTCCGAGGCTGGCAGTCGACCTGGTTCTACTACAAAGATGTTGCACCAGCCAACATATCGACTGGTCTTCCCCTGTTTTCACCTAACCGACCCGCTGCCCCAAGTCCCTGAAGGTGACTGACGAGGAGCATGTCCAAGTAGGTATCCTAGTCGAGGCAGTGTTTCAGCTGATCCGGGGCGGGGTGACAGGCATGGATCTGCTTGAAACTTTCCTCGGTCGACGTATACAGCCACTCCAGGCCAGAGACCACACCATGTGGCACTACGCAGGTCTGGGGGACTTGACCAGGATGCATCCTGAAGAAGTTACACAGGAGACTGTCGAGCAGTGGCTTCGGAGCATCACTGGGGCTTGTGATAACCCCTCGGGAGCCAAGAGGATCCGGCCTTACTCGGCTGAAAACCCACCGAAGAACCTGGTGAGACGTGTGATGTCGACTGATACATTTACACTATCGAGTGATGTATTGACTTGTAGTCTGACTCTCTTGTTTGAATTATGCAGGAATGGACGAACATGCACTCGCCCGTTCCCAACGGGAACCATGTGCATGACAGCGTGGTGAGCGAGGGCAGCAGCATGGACGACGATGGACTTTCCGACTCTGAGGATGAATATGAAGATTCCGGCAAAGAGGAAGGAGTCGAGTCGCCCCCTCGTCGCGAAGTCCGCACTAAGGCCCTCCATGACCCGGCAGCTGCTGAGGACAAGGCCTCGGGCCCAAGCGAGAAGAACCCAAAGCGGAGCCGCCCCTCAACTGTCGAGTCGAATGAAAGACTGGCCAAGTATCCCAAGCAAGCCACCTCCAAGCCTCACAAAGCACTGCCCCATATGAGGGTCGCCGTACCTGTCGTCTCCACATAAGTGTTCATTTTTGAATTGTTCTGTCGACTGAAGTCTTGAGTTATATCTGAGTGAAAGTTGTCTAATCCATCCGAGCTGCAACATCTGTGACCTCGCCTCGTCGAGATGAAGAGGACACAATCGATGTTGATACCACTGACGCTGCCACTTCTCATAGAGGTAAGAAAGTTGTTAGTTTGTCCGAATAGGACTCGACACATACAGGTGTTGATGTTGTCGGTTGTTGCAGAGGTCATTCAAGTGGAGGACGATGAGGGGCCACTGGACACTTCGCGCGCTCGCACCCGAAGGGTGTCCTCGTCGGAAGCACCTCAGCGCTCAACTACGGAGTCTTCCCAGAGGAGGGGTGACTCGACGCGACCCAGGGTTGAGCCTGCAACGCCTCTGTCGCATGCTCCTCCAACCGTCTCGACCGTCATGACTTCGACCCCGACCAGACCTCTTCAGGCTGCCTCAGCTGCTCCAGCGACTACGCCGACCCCACCTACGACGGCCTTCCCTCTGCATCGCACCCCGGAAGACCAAACCGGAGCTGCAAAGGAAGCCATGATCTAGGCGGAGCAGCTCATGTTGAGGACCAAGGAGGCGTACGAGGCCAGCAAACTGGCTTTTGACATCAGCGCAGCCCTCCACACCAATGTTCGAGTAAGTCTACTATCCAAGAACTACTTGTTGATTGAATTCTTGTCTTTTCTTGGCTGTCGTACACCTGGCTGATCGCCGTAGAATGTTTGAACTTTCTCCAGTCGAATAGATCGGATCGTAGTCGAGTAGGACTAGGATTGGTAGTACACGCGGTACTATTGTCGCTCAACATGTCGAGTGTGTTTTCTGATGAGTTGCTCGACAGATCGAGAGTTAACCGTCTTAGTGGGGGTGCTCTTAGCGCACCCACTGGGTGTAGTCCCCGACACCGCTGTCGATTGCTTGCATCGGCAGGGGTCTTAGAGTCTATTGTATACAGGATACACTTTGTCTTTGAATCACACCACTCCATAGATACCTTGCAAGTTTCATGGATATTATTATGAAACCATTATATGACGCTACATAGGAATCCACTACACTTCATAGAGTGGGGAGGTGCGTCGCTCAACGGGTTGAGTGTCACGACAGGGCCGACCTTGTCCAGTATTTTTTTAAAAACGAGTTACTCGACGGATCGAGAGTTAACCGTCTCAATGGGGGCGCTCTTAGTGCACCCACTGGGTGTAGTCCCCGAGACCTCTGTCGAGTGCTTGCGTCGGCAGGGGTCTTAATAGAGATAGCTTTCTGTTTGAACTTGTTTACGTCGTGCGGAGTGCCAGAGCCACTCGATGTGTCGAGTGGACTTTCTGTCTGAATTCTTCCAACATGGGCATTTGCCAGTTTTAATAACTCAGTCGACTGTCCAAGAACTACTTGCTGATTGAACTCCTGTCTTTTGTTGGTTCCAGACAGCTTGCAAACTTGGGACGCAATACAAGGAGATGGAGGAGGAGAAGAACCGATTGCAGGTGGACTTGGCGGTTGCCAACAACGCCCTGGAGCGAGCACGTGCTGAGCTGAAGTCTCTGGGAGGTAATAAGTGCCGACTGTCAGCATTCCCATCTTCCCCTTTTCATGTTTTGAACCGAGTGCTCTCGCTTGAACAGACGTGCGCAATGAAAACCGTCGACTCCAAGCGCGACTCGATAATGTTGTTTCTTTAGATTCCATGAAGAGGGCACTGGAGGAGAACGAAAAAGCACTTGCTGACGCCCAACAAGTGGCCAAGGACAAAACTGAAGCTGCAGAGCAGAAGTTGGCGGCCATCCAGAAGCTAGAAGAGGAGAACACCAAGCTGAAGCAGGAGCGTGCGGATCTTGTCAAGAAGGCCGAGCAACTAACCAAGAGGAGTAATGGCTTG
The DNA here is from genome assembly GCA_022496015.1 of Hordeum marinum. Taxonomy (NCBI): domain Eukaryota; kingdom Viridiplantae; phylum Streptophyta; class Magnoliopsida; order Poales; family Poaceae; genus Hordeum; species Hordeum marinum. The sequence continues at coordinate 78,832,237 of CM039673.1, forward strand.
GAGAAGCATCTGGGCGGATTCTCGAGGAAGATGTATCTTCTGCTCGACGGTGAGTATTTCTTGTTGACTGACATTTGCAAAAACAAATTGAGGGCTGCAGTTCACCGACTCCCCTTCTTCAACAGAATTCTGCCAGGACTTTGAAAAGGAAACAGAGGATATTGAGCCCATGCTTGACCCCACAAAGTCGCTAGTTGTTGATGCCGTGGCGATGAACATGTTGCGGCTCAACTTTCGACTCCAGGGTGCCTAGGCCTATATCGCTCGACTGAAATCTGTCATGGAAAGAATCGACAAGGAGCTATGGCCTGAGGACGCTCTTCAACTTGACCTCAACTCCATGATGGCTCGCCTGAACGAACTTCCGAGTCGAGTGCAAGCTTGGAAAAAATCTGCTGCTCGTTGCGGGGCCGACGTGGCGTTGTCTCTAGTCAGGGTCCATTGTAGGGACGTGAGGGAGGAGAAGCTGAAGGAGCTCCAAGTGATAAACACAAAGAAACTCCAGTTCGAGGACTTCATGGAAACCTTCATCAAGGCGGCCACCAGAATCGCCGACGGCATCGACCTGGACACTTTTGTCGAGCCCGCCAGTCCGTCGCCTTCCTAGAAACTTGAGTCTTTGGAAAAAAATAATTAAATTTGCCTCGGTATGCCGAGTGGAATTGTATCCCTTAAAACTTTATTCACGCCTTAGGCCTGAGCACATTTGCTTCTGCACAAGACGTTTATCCGCAGTTTTATCCTTTGGATTTTGCTCGCGCTTTGGCTTTCAATCGTCTGTTCGACTGCTTTTGTTTTTAACTTAGGCAAAGTGCTTTCGCAGCCAAGCCCCCGAGTGTGAGGATCGCTCGTCACTCGGAGTATTTTGAACTTGGGCGAATGTTGGTTTGCATGTAAGTTGTCGAGTGGATGGATTACTATCCAGTCGACGAGGTTTTTGACTTAGGCGAAATGTATTCGCGGCTAAGCCCCCGAGCGTGAGGATCGCTCATCACTCGGAGTATTTCGAACTTAGGCGAATGTCGATTCGTAGCGTAGTTGTCGAGTGGATGGATTACTATCCAGTCGACGAGGTTTTTAACTTAGGCGAATTGTATTCGTAGCTAAGCCCCCGAGCGTGAGGATCGCTCATCACTCGGAGTATTTTTGAACTTAGGTGAATGTCGATTCGCATCTAAGCTATCGAGCGAATGGATTACTATCTAGTCGACGAGGTTTTTAACTTAGGTGAAATGTATTCGCAGCTAAGCCCCGAGTGTGAGGATCGCTCATCACTCGGAGTATTTTGAACTTAGGCGAATGTCGATTCACATCTAAGTTGTTGAGTGGATGGATTACCATCGCCTCGACGAGGTTTTTAACTTTGGCGAAATGTATTCGCAGCTAAGCCCCCGAGCGTGAGGATCGCTCATCACTCGGAGTATTTTGAACTTAGGCGAATGTCGATTCGCATCTAAGCTGTCGAGTGGATGGATTACCATTGCCTCGATGAGGTTTTTAACTTAGGAGAAATGTATTTGCAGCTAAGCCCCCGAGCGTGAGGATCGCTCATCACTCGGAGTATTTTGAACTTAGGCGAATGTTGATTCGCATCTAAGCTGTCGAGTGGATGGATTACCATCGCCTCGACAAGGTTTTTAACTTAGGCGAAATGTATTCACAGCTAAGCCCTCGAGTGCGAGGATCGCTCATCACTCGGACTATTTTGAACTTAGGCGAATGTCGATTCGCATCTAAGCTGTCGAGTGGATGGATTACCATCGCCTCGACAAGGTTTTTAACTTAGGCGAAATGTATTCGCATCTAAGCCCCCGAGTGCGAGGATTGCTCGTCGCTCGGAGTATCCCCAAGTAAATAAATGCACGGTTGGAATCGACGAGGTATTAATTGCAGAGACACAAATTGCATTGATGAAGTACTCTTATTACATCAGAAAACTAATGTCTCAAGTGTAAAAACGTCGAAGCAGGTCTGCATTCCAAGCTCGTGGCTCATCCATCTGCTTCATGAGATTATATAAGTGATAGGCTCCATTGTTTAGCACCTTGGTGACTACAAAAGGGCCTTCCCATGCAGGAGCTAGCTTGTGCGGTCGGTGCTGATTCACTCGGAGCACCAAATCTCCTTCATGGAACGCTCGGCTTCTGACATTCCTTGCATGGAAGCGTCGTAAGTCTTGCTGATAGGCTGTGGTCTAGATTAGAGACATCTCACGCCCTTCTTCCAGAAGATCTACCCCATCTTGCCTGGCCTGCTCAGCTTCAGCTTCAGAATACAACTCCACTCGAGGAGAATTGTGGGCCAAGTCACTCGGCAGTATAGCTTCAGCACCATAGACAAGGAAGAAAGGAGTTCGTCCAGTCGACCAATTAGGCGTTGTCCTCAACCCCCACAAAACAGATGGTAGCTCAGTTACCCACGCACCAGCGGCATGATCCAAATCGCGCATGAGACGAGGCTTCAGACCTTGTAGAATGAGACCATTAGCCCGCTCAACTTTCCCATTGGTTTGAGGATGTGCAACGGAAGCGTAATCCACTCGGGTGCCTTGGGAGTTACAGAATCTCCTGAATTCTTTTGAGTCAAAATTAGTGCCATTGTCCATGATGATGCTGTGGGGAATACCGAACCGGATAATGATCTCCCTCATGAACGTGACCCTCGTGCGGGAATTCAGCTTCTTGATGGGCTTGGATTCAATCCACTTGGTGAACTTGTCGACTGCTACCAACAGGTGGGTGAATCCTCCTTTTCCGGGTCGGAAAGGACTAACCATGTCGAGCCCCCAAACCGCAAATGGCCAGGCGAGTGGAATTGTCTTGAGAGCAGATGCTGGCTTGTGTGACAAGTTTGCATAGAATTGACAGCCTTCGCAATGATCAACAATGTCCTTAGCCATTTTATTAGCCCGTGGCCAATAAAAACCCGCTCGGTATGCTTTAGCGACGATCGCCCTTGAAGACGCATGGTGTCCGCAAGTTCCCGAGTGGATTTCATCTAGAATCATTCGACCTTCCTCGGGTGAAATGCAGCGCTGGGTGACACCAGTCACACTTTCTCTGAATAGCTGATCTCCCATCACAGTGAAAGCCTTGGACCTGTGCACAATCTGTCGAGCCTCTACTTCATCTTCATGAAGCTCCTGTCTGAGGATATAGGCTATGTACGGTACGGTACAGTCGGGAATGATAACTAGCACCTCCATGACCAAGTCAATCATAGCAGGAACATCGACTTCAGTCGAGTCAGAGGAGCTTAAGGTTTGCGGGGGCTCTTCAGTGAAGGGATCCTCTTGAATCGAAGGAGTGTGCAAATCCTCCAGGAACACTCCACTGGGGACAGGCCATCGAGTGGAACCAATCTTGGATAGCTCATCAGCTGCCTGGTTTTTCAGTCAAGGAACATGGTGAAGTTCCAGACCTTCAAATTTCTTCTCCACCTTCTGGACTGCATTGCAGTATCCAGTCATAACATGGTTTCTAACATCCCACTCTTTCATCACTTGATTCACCACCAAATCTGAGTCGCCATAAACCATCAAGTGCTTGACACCGAGCGAGATAGCCATGCGCAACCCGTACAAAAGTGCTTCATACTCTGCCTCATTGTTGGAGGAATCAAAGTGAATTTGCAAGACATAGCTGAGCTTGTCGCCTCTGGGGGATATCAGAACAACGCCAGCACCGTACCCATTCAACATTTTGGAGTCGTCAAAGAACATTGTCCAATGCGTCGAGTGAACTTGGATAGGCTGTTGTTGTTCGATCCACTCGGCCATGAAATCTGCCAATGCTTGGGCCTTGATTGCCTTCTTGGCCTCGAATCTGATGTCGAAGTGTCCCAGCTCAATTGCCCATTTAGCCACTTGACCTGATGCGTCACGATTATTGAAAATCTCTGATAAAGGTGCATCATTGACGACTGAGATCGAATGGTCTTGGAAATAATGTGCCACCTTCTTCGCTGATAAGTAAATACCATACACCAGCTTCTGATAATAAGGATATCTCTGCTTTGAGGGGGAAAAAACTTCCGAGACATAATACACTGGCCGCTGAACCTTATAGGCTTTGCCTTCCTCTTCTCGCTTGACAGTCAGCACTGTACTAACGACCTGATTTGTGGCCGCGACGTACAGGATCAAGGGCTCTTTGCTGGCAGGAGCGGCAAGCACCGGCTGGGTGGACAGCAGGGCTTTGAGCTCAACAAACGCTGCTTCGGCTTCAGGCGTCTAGTTGAATGTGTCTGATTTCTTCATGAACTGATGCAAGGGCAGAGCCTTCTCACCAAGACGAGAAATGAATCGACTCAATGCCGCCAAGCAACCTGTGAGCTTCTGAACATTGTGCACTCGCATGGGAGTCTTCATACGGGTAATGGCGCTGATTTTCTCGGGATTGACATCAATTCCTCGTTCGGAAACGAGAAAACCGAGTAACTTGCCGCCAGGGACACCGAAGGTACATTTGGCCGGATTCAGCTTTATGTCGAATCGCCTCAGATTGGCGAATGTCTCAGCCAAGTCAGCCAGCAGGTCGGAACCTTTGCGGGACTTGACCACTATATCGTCCATGTACGCCTCGACATTCCGAGGGATCTGGTCGAGTAAACATTTCTGAATCATGCGCATAAAAGTAGCGCCGGCATTCTTGAGACCAAAAGGCATGGTGATGTAGCAGAAACACCCAAACGGGGTGATGAAGGATGTTTTTATTTCATCTGGGCCAAACAGACGGATCTGATGGTACCCAGAATAGGCATCCAAAAATGATAATCGCTCGCACCCCGCTGTCGAGTCAACAATCTGATCTATGTGGGGGAGCAGAAAATGGTCTTTCGGACACACCTTATTGAGATGTTTGAAGTCAATGCACATGCGCAACGACTTATCTTTCTTGGGTACCATTACAACATTCGAGAGCCACTCGGAGTGGTAAATCTCCCGAATGAACTTGGCTTGCAAAAGATGGGACACTTCTTCTCCAGTTGCCTTGCGCTTCTCAGCCGTGGATCGACGCAAATGCTCCCTGACGGGATTGGCCTTCGGATCCACTCGCAGACAGTGCTCAACCAGCTCCCTGCGAATCCCCAGCATGTCAGCAGGCTTCCATGCAAAGATATCCCAGTTCTCACGGAGGAACTGGATGAGCTCGACTTCCTATTTGCTGTCGAGTGTTGTCGAGATATTCGTCGGGGCAGCGGTTGGATCCGTTGGGTGGATGTGCACCTTCTTCACTTCTCCTACCGACTGAAATGTCGACTCAGAAGCCGGCTTTTTTGCGCGGAGCAAATCAGCAGTGTCAGTGGTTTTCTTGTACTCCTCCAGCTCGACCATGGCCATCTGTTGATCGGCGATCTTGGACCCTTGCTGGAGACACTCTTCGGCCCGCTATCGATTGCCAGTGACCGTGATCATGCCCTTAGGGTCCGGCATTTTCAGCTTGAGATACACGTAACATGGTCGGCCCATGAAATGTGCATAAGCGGGTCAACCCAAAATGGCGTGGTAAGCACTCTTGAAATCCATGACTTCAAACGTCAACTTTTCTTTTCGGAAATTTTTGTTATCTCCGAATGCCACATCCAATGCTATCTGGCCGAGTGACTTGGCTTTCTTTCCTGGGATGACCCCATGGAAATGCATGCTGCTTTCGCTGAGACGGGACATAGGAATGCCCATTCCCTTCAGGGTATCCGCATACAAAATGTTCAGGCCGCTGCCACCGTCCATGAGGACCTTTCTGAGTCGAGTCCCCTGCACCACCGGATCAACTACTAGAGCCTGTCGATCGGGTGTGTCCACACGGGCAGGATGGTCAATCTGGTCGAATGTGACAGCATGCTAAGACCATTTGAGGTAGGTGGGGGTGTCTGGCACAGCCATGTTGATATCTCTATTTATGACTTTCAGACGGCTCTTGCTCTTGACGTCAGCAAAGATCACTAGTGTAGCAGTGACATCCGGGAATGTTTCCTTTTCTTCATCTTCATCTTCTTTTTCAGGAGATTTCCCACTCGACTGGTCTCCCTTGAACTGTTGGATGAGGGTCCGACACTGTCGAGTGGTGTGCTTGGGCAAAATCAGGTTGCCTTCTGCATCTTTCTTCGTGTGAATCACACACGGCTGATCCAAGATATCGGTTCCTGGCTGACCCTTCCCCTTCTTGGGGGCATACTGAGCTTTGGCCTTGCCCTTGTTCTTCGACTGAGTCATCAATGCTGCCACCTCTGTTGGAGCTGGGTCTTTAGCCTTTCGCTTTTGTTTCCTATTGTTGCCGCCGCCAGACTCGTTGGCGACCGCTTTTCCTTTGCCGCTACGGAGGCGGTCTTCTTCCTCGCCATTGGCGTAGCGAGTGGCAATTTCCATCATCTTGCTGAGTAAAATGTCACCAGTGCGCCCGAACTTCAAGTACAGCTCTCTGTATCTCACACCGGCCTTGAAGGCACAAACAGCCCGGTGTTCGGACACATTTTCCACCGTATGATGTAGGATGGACCATCGCTGAATATAGTCCCTTAAGGTTTCACTGGGCTTCTGGACGCAGTGTTGTAAGTCGACCAGACCTGCGGGGTGCTTGCAAGTGCCCTCGAAGGTCCCGACAAACACTCGGGCAAGATCTTCCCAACAATGAATGTTGGAAGGATCCAAACGATTCAACCAAGCTCGAGCTGGACCATCCAACATAAGAGGCAGGTGCTTCATTGCGACATTTTCATTCCCGCCGCCAATCTGCACAACCACTCGGTAATCATCAAGCCAAGTCTCTGGTTTTGTTTCACCAGAAAACTTTCCGATCCCTGCCGCCATTCTGAAGTTGGGGGGAATCTCCACAGAACGTATAGCTCTGCTAAAACACTCTGGACCAGACACTGCATCTAAGCTTCCACTCGGGACATCTCTGTCGTGTCCTTCTCTGTAGGCTTTGCTCTTGTCGATCTTCTTCTAAAGAAGGTATGCGCGGGCATCAAAGTCCGCGTCCCGCTCGTCACCAAAGGAGTGCCTGTCGTCCTGGCGTCGGGGCGCGTACGGACCACTCCGCGGAGGAATGGGCACTCGACGGTGGTCTTCGCGGTGGTGCTGATATCTGTCTTGCCCTTCACGATAACCGCCGCCTCAACGACGCAAGGGCGACCCAGGACTATGTGCCGACTGAACGGTCTCTGCCTTGGGTGAATTGTTGTGTATCTTGTGACGAGACTGAGAAACTGTTGAATTCTGGCGTTGTGCTGCATCCAACAGTGCTCTGATCTGCAACATCCCTCTACCTGCCTCCAACCGGGATGGCTGAATGGAATCTGCTATCCTAGCAGCAACAACAACATTAAGCATGGGAGTTTGGTATACCTCGACGCCATCGTGAGATCCAGTCAGGAACAGTTGTCGCTGACGTCGACTAGGGCGCGGCACGCATGGACGGGCGCGCTCGTCGATCTCTGCCTGGAGCTCTTCTAGACGAATGTGCGTGGCCTCCAAAGCCCAGGCCTCGGTGGTCGCGCCGACGATGGGGGTATGACGGACCTTCTCATCGCGACGTGACTGCACGTTCGACGGGCCACCAGCCTCGTGCTCGCCACGACCAAAGCCAGGTGGTGAGCTCTGATGAGAGCCCGCCATCAAGACCTCCGCTGCGGGATCGCAGCTCTCGCACTCGGAAGGCACGTCAGACCGATCAGAATCCGACTCGAACACGCCATGAACGGACTCGGCAGGTTCGAGTGCTGCAACCTGCGAAGAAGCTTGACGCGCCGCTGCGTGTTCAACCCACCGCTGGAGTCGTGAGCGGCCGGACCGTTTGCGACCGCGAACGGCAAGAGGAGCCGATGCGTAAGGGGTCGACGGCTGACACAGCAACACGCCACACGGACTCGCGTGGAAATGCGCGGCCCTACGGACCGGGAGCGCCTTGACATCGAGAGGCGCCTCCTGAAGCCATGCCGAATCGTCGGCGATGAAAGTGAGCGCTCCGTAACGGATCTCGTGGCCCAAAGCAAAAACACCGCCGAAAGACATGTTGAAAGATGAAAAACGCAACCTCGCCGGAAGTCGCTTAGACGCCGGCCCCACGGTGGGCGCCAACTGTCGTGGGAACGAGCCTGACAGTAGATGGTAGGGGTACGAATGAAGAGGGCAGAGTCCTAGCTACGGCGAGGGTGTACACACAGATGTATGAGTTCATGCCCCTCTCGTGGAGGTAACAACCCTACGTCTCAGTGCTCGGGAGCTTTATGTCGAGTGGAATGTAGAGATTACAATAGTTTCTTAACCCTTGTGCAGGAGGGGAGGGGCGGCTTATATAGAGTTCGCTGCCCCTCATAATGGCCCCGCATCAAAGGGTCTGGTCGTGGGGTGTAAAGTCTGTCGTTACAGGTAACGTACATAGTAAAAGCTATTAAGGGCCATTAAGCCAGCGTCTGCCCGTTGGGCTCTTGATGATGGCTCCTGGTCTTCTGGCGTCGAGTGAAGCGAGGTCTGTCGAGTGACACGCGACTGCCGAGTGAGAGCGGGAGTCTCCGAGTGGATTACTGTCGAGTGACTTTGAACGTCTCCAGGGATCCACTCGGAAGTTCATGCTTGATCTTCAAGTCCTCCCATGTGATGTCCTTAGATATGGTATGTGAGCCTTGCCTAGGACCCTACCCTAGGTACATATCCTCGTCAATAGGCCCCTCCAAATTAGTCGTAAGATGATCATGAATATCCCTCCATCCTTTGCACCAAGGACCAATCCATATGCAAGTGTTGACATTAACAATTTGAAGTTGACAAGATTAAGCATAAGAGGAACAATTTTAATAGGAGGCCCAAAACGTGAACTTGGGAGCAGAGTTAGGTTTCCAAGTAGAACAATTATGGAAATATTTGTATCTAAGGATTTTGCAATCAAGAAGGAAGCGTTCTTTAAAATTCTTCAAGCAGCCATAGTCACTAGAGATTTGTTCATAAGGGACGAATCTCTAGTACCCCTTCCCCCTCATGCATAGGTTCAAAAATGTCCTCCCAAGATCTAAAGCAAAAAGGATTGGACTCGCTATGTTTCTGGATTCCAGTCCACTAGAATTTACAATTGAAGTAAGGTTTTCTATGGTAGATTTTCTCAAGAGAATAGTTGACGTGTAGTAAAGAGGCAAACAAGCAAACACATAGTTAATGAGGGTGAGTCTACCTCATGTGGTTTAAGTTTAAACTTGTCACTAATAAAGTTGTAAGTTGCAACTCTATTCCTACCTAGGGGAATGAGATGGTGACCAAGGTGGACAGAATTAAGGTCCATATATGGAGCAGGAATTATTTTCTCAATGGAATTCATAAAGGCAACATCCGTATGTTTACTGAATAAATTTATGTTGGGGGTTTGATTAGAGACAAAACATTGATCAGTTATGCGGGCAATAGTATTAGCATCATTGTCGTTTGCCTTACCAAACAAGCAGATCATTGACGAACATCAATGAGTGTATAGGGGGACGGAGGGGTCCAGCTGAATATCGCTGAGATGATTGACATTTAAAGACTCCTGCATTGAAAGCGACAATTTATGGCAGCACGAGTAAAAGGATACAAAGACAACGGGAAAACTTGTCGGATACCTTGATATCCCCTAAAGCCGCCAAACAGCAGGCCATTAATGTTAACTGAAAAGGTGGCCGAGGATATGCATTCAAATATCAGTTCCACAAAATGACCATACAACCATTTACGTAGAAACACCCTCCTGATGAAGCTCCACCCTATCCTATTAAACGCTTTACCAAGATCTATTTTAAGCATGAAAGTTTTGTGTTCCCATGAAGCTAGCCTAAATGAGTGATTCTTGGGCAACAATAAATTATTAGGAATTCTCCTACCTTGAATAAAAGTTTTGCTGAGATTCATCATTTATGTATGTAATCAGGGAGGAGATCCTTAAGCCTATTAGCCAAAGTTTTGATGATAATTTTATATACTATGTACATTACAAAGTCTAACGAGTCTAGAATCTTGAGGAGTTTTGGCATTATCTTTTTTAGAATCAATGTAATATATGTTCTTTAAGCTGGGGTCGAAGCTTACCTCCAATGTAGAAATATTGGACCAACTTGGTTACATCATCACCATCACATATTCAAACCGAGAGACAAAAAGCCACATTAATGCCATCCGGCACTAAAGTAGCATTCGTCTACGGGCAGTTCTTTTCACCCAGGATTCTACAGAATACAGACTCTGGAAAATTCTCACAGAATCTGCTTCTCCCAGAATCTGTCGTCGAGTCTTTTTCGAAGATTGTAGTTTGAGTTTCTGGAAAGTGGTGTGTTATGAAATGTCTATACTACCCTGCAGTTGTCCAACTGTGAGGTGCAGCAACAAGAGGCCGTCGAGGTACACCGGGAGGCCGTCGAGGTGGAGCAGGAAGGTCCTGGCCGGCGGCGGCGCAGCCAACCCTAGCCACGGAAGTGGAGCAGAGGGGCAGGGCAGGGCGGAGGAGAGGGGCGGGTCGGGTCAAAGCAGAGGAACGGGGCGGGGCGGAGCTAAGGGAAACTGGCCGGCGTTGGCGGCGACGGCCTGACCCACGGCGGCGGCGAGGACCAACGACGGGAAGGAACTGGCCCGCGGCGATGGCGAGGACCGGTGGCGGGAAGGGCCTGGCCGGTGGCGGCGCAGCCAACCCTAGTCGCGGAAGCGGAGGAAAGGGGCGGGGCGGAGCGAAGGAGAGGGGCGGGGCGAAGGAGAGAGGCGGGTCGGGGCGGAGGCGAGGTACGGATCGGCGACGCTGGAACCCGAGGTCGAGCGCAGCAGCGAACAGTCGAGTTCGGAGTGACATTCTTGCCGTAATAACCTGCTGCAATAGGGGCATTCTTTTAACCCGTATAGTTTTCTTTTGAGGGACTTGCTAGAATTCTGAGATTGTGGGAGAAACCAGATTTTTGGGGATTTTGAGATTGCACTAGGATTCTGCAGAATCCGTAAGATTTTGGAAGTTCAATCGAGTTCTTTTTGTTCGGAATTTCCGGGACTGAGATTCTCCATAATCTGCTCAAAAGAACTGGGCCTACATTCCCTTTAGAATCTGCTTTCTTCTTGGTCTGGCACCAATGGACAATCCACCATGTCCTCGAGGTTTATTGCAACGACGTGAAAGAACGACCTAGATTGGGATTGCTAGAGCTAAACAAATTAGAGAAATAGTTAAAAGATAAGAAGCAATATCATCAGGATTTTGGAACATGCTAATGTTATGGTCGGGGATCATTGATCCTATTCTTTATCCTCCTTTTGAGAACCGAGTTATGAAAATATGTAGTGTTCCTACCCCTTTAGTCGCACAATACCTTTTAGTCCTTTGATTGTACGTAAGAAATTCCAGGCGGATGAATATTTATAGACACACTAATATATGCCCTACTTTAAAGTTCAAAACAAATAACTTGAACTCTAAGGGCATCTACAGTTAGACCGGACAAATTCGGTCCCTCAGACATCCACAAACGCATCAGGTCAGTGTCCGAACATGTCCTTTTGAGTCGTATTTGACCGTGCACACACTCATGCCCCTCACGTTTTTTTCTTCTAGATCGGGTTACATACATGTGACTGATGAAGATAGAGAGAGAAATAAAAATAAAAATAAAAAATAATGAACCATGGTGTGTCAAATTCTATGTGTACCCTAAAGAAAAAGGATACAAGACTATTCTGATCGGACATATCCGGACATTCCGCATATTGCCCCTATATACCGGCCGAGTTATGAGAGATTGAGAGTGTTCGACAGCCCGACGTTTAGGGAGGATTTGATAGTTTGGTTGAGTTAATTTTTCTCCATCTCTCCTGTGTAATCAGCGGTCCGCATTCGCTGGATCAACTTGCTCACCGTTTCCACACATGCAGTTAAAATGCGAACTCGCTGGTTCAAAGGTTAGGACTTAGGGAGTATATTGCTCACCGGTGCCTAGTAAAATTATGACTTATCTTCATCGTTTATCGTTCACAAGGATTTATCGTTCAAGCACGCGATTTATTAGGAATCTACAGATAAATCAGGCCTATTCACAACATCATGTTTGCAAAAACTATATTTATTTATGTTTTGTGAACCTTGTTACGCAATATGTAATGATGTCCAATTTTGGTGTTGGAAACCTGAGATTTGCAAAAAAATGACCGATTAATATTCGACCGATAATATTGATTAATTGGCCGATTTTCAATTAATCTTTAATCCCAGCTCATCGAGACGTTAACGATAAGCGATATCCTCAACATTGGTTCAAACACATTGAAAAAACTGGCGAGGCATGATCGATTTTTTCAGCAAAGGAGGAATGCCGTCGGTGAACTCGGGTGTAGCACCTTCCAAAAGGTGTCTGCCGCTTTGCGTATGTTGGCATGTGGTATTCCGGCGGATCTAGTTGATGACCACTTGGCCATGAGTGAGAGTCAAGCCATCATGTGTGTCAAGCGCTTCGCAGTTAGAATTGTGCAAGTGTTTGGTCCGAAATATTTGAGAGCTCCTAATGTTGAAGACACTGCAAGGCTTTTGGAGGTCAACAAAGCTCGCGGGTTTCCAGTTATGCTTGGCACAATAGATTGCATGTATTGAATTTGGAAGAACTGTCCCGCCGCATGGACGATTCGACGACCACAAAAAGGGTTTCACTATAATCCTTGAAGCGATGGCCGATCATGAGACTTGGATTTGGCTTTTTTTGAAATGCATGGATCTTGCAATGACATCAATGTTCTTCGACAGCCAACACTCATGAATAGGATTGCAAATGGTGAAACTCCACCGGTGGAGTTTGTATCAAATGACCATACATACAACTATGGCTACTATCTTGCCGATGACATCTATCCAAGTTGGTAAACATTTGTGAAGCTGTTGAAGGCACCACAAGGTAAAAAAAATCTTGATTGTCACAATGCTCAAGCAACGACTAGGAAAAATATGGAAAGAGCTTTTGGGATTTTGTAAGCCCAGCTTTGCTATTGTGAGAGACCGGCTAAATTTTAGGATCAAAAGATCCTTTGGTACATCATGAACGCTTGTATGAGCATGCATAACATGATCATCGAGAATGAGCGGGGCGAGATTTAGACTACTCTCAGCATGAGTTGATGAGAAATCTAGTGCGACTGCGGAGGATGGCTGCGAGGGTGGCCTACTTTATTGTCTTCTATCATGCTATTCGACGTGCCGAAACACATGATGAACTTCAAAACGATCTAGTCGAGGAGTGGTGGTCATGAAATAGGCCACAAAACTAGTTTGATGTTGTATGTTTGTTGTATTGTTGACTATTTGTTGTATTATTGATAAACTATTTTCTGTACTAGCACGATGCCCCTTGTTGTCATGGAGCCATTAGCATATATATTAAAAGATGGCAAAAATACGGTAAGAGGCATGGAGCATCAAAGAATTTTAAATGATCATAGTAGGTTGGAGAGAGAAACTAAAAATCAATATCAATTTTGAGTTGAAGTCACATTTTTTGTGTTTGTTATTTGTGCCTTTTACAAAAAAATTGGTCTCGCATGAAAATAGTGTATTTGTTTATTTATGATAGATCTCACTTATAAATCATGTACTTATATGTCTCTTGAAAGGTTACTAGTTTTACATGTGTGGATGCGTGTATTTATTTGTTTCAAAAGGATGTTAAACCCACATATGAACTCATCACCAACTTCAATCTTTATAAGCAGGAAAGATTATTCATGAACTATTTGTTGTATTGAAGATAAATTTTTTGTTTGAGTTATAACAATAATTAAACTATTTATTGTTAATTTATTTTGTCTGTGTTTGATCTTCTTGGTTCTATGTTTAAGTGAAATATGTTGTTTGTGCTGGATGCGCGCGTTGAAATTTAATGCGCCTGTTGGAACGCTACCTGCGACACACAATACTATAACGCTTCTGGTAAACCAAAACACCAGCCCAGCACGCTAAAACCGTTGTAATTTTTTTTAGCGCCGCACCTATTAGAGATGCTCTAATATAAGGGATGACTTACAATTCTTTTTACCGCCAATGGTAGCTGGCGAACGTCCACTATAGGGGATGACAAGCGAACCATCTTTGCTGGTAGTTTAAGTCGTAAAACAAGATCAAATGACAACAATTTTTAAACGAAAATAGCCTTCTCATAGAGAAACCGCAATGCCGTCTCAAGAATCTGTCACATATCCCCTCTTCACTAAAACCGTCAGGCAAACATTCGCACATGTTACCCTTTTAATAAACGTTCGTCAGTTATGGACATCCTTTCTTTTAACTTTCATTTGAATCATCCAAAATTCAACGGCTCTAGTTTATCTTCTACGATCCAACTTAAACCCTATACTCTCCAAACCGAAACCAAGACACCTCCTCTTCCCCCCTAGGTGTGATGATGCGGCAAGCTGTGTTGTCTTCACCTCTTCGATGAGCCTTCGCCCATGACGCCTCTGCCAGTCACAACATCGCCGACTGAAGCTCGGCACTCAGAGCAAAAATAAACAAAACCACCCGCATCACTAAACCCTCTTCAACACCTGCGTTGGCGAGGGCCTCGCCAGGACGCCACGACTGGCCATGTCGCCCCGCCTCGTTGCTCCGCTTCTTCTCGAGGATTCAACTGAAGCTAAAAAACTTATCTCCAATCAAACGCACTAATACAATTACTACCCCCAAAAAAAGTTCAAGATAAAAATAACTTGAATTCTAACATTCAGACACTCACCTGAAACGGCACAGTTAGAACCCGAATTCACTAGTAGAACTGAACAGTGAACACAGCTCACCGGAACCCCCTCCCGTGCTCGTCGCTAATCCCCATTTCCCACAACCCCCCTCGCTGCGCAGCCCAACCAACCAGCCCCCTTCGACCGCGAGAAGCTTCGAGGAGCTAGGGTTTCCCGTACCGATCGATGGCCGTCGCCGACGCGGTGCCGCCCTCGCCCCCGCCGCCGCGGATCGTCGTCGTGATGCTGGCGCTCGTGCGCTTCTCCCGCGTCCTCCGCGTCGCGGCGGGGGCCCTCACCTACGTGTGCCTGGCGGTCGCGTGCGTCTCCTCCGGGGCCACGGCTGCACTGCTCGTCGCGCGCCGCGCCTGGGGCAAGGGCTCCGCTCCCTTCCTGTTCCTCCAGGCGCTCATGTACGGGGGCGTCAAGGTCTGCCTCTGCAGCGTCCTTGCGTCGCTCGCGCTTGCCGTCCTGCTGCTGTGCGTCCAGCGCGTGGCCTACTTGATTGCAGTTGTATCCGGATCCACTTCTGTATTCGAGAAGGTACCGTGCAAATTAACTCCATGTGACCTTTATTCCGGTCGAATTGCAGCAGTGCATAGGCAAGTGTTATGATTATGTTCTAATTAAGTTGCCACATTTCGATAAAAAATCAAGTTGCCACATATGTTGTGGTCTAATCAGTTTCGTAGTTCAGGTTGTCCTAATGAGTAGTAGAAGTTTTTTTTTTCATGTGTGTTCATCACTTCATTTGCACCCTACCATTTCCGAACCGTTCCATATATACTATGTGTGGTTTTGTTGAAATCGCTCTCCTCCTCAGAGCGCTTTCGGATCAGTCAAGCAGGAGTCGGTTGCAGACTTGTTTAGGCTTCGGCGCGCCGCGGTGCTTGGATTGGTCATGGATGCGGCTTTCTTCCTGCTAGTGGTCGCTGGTCTTCTGGTATTGATGATGTCGCCGCACGTGGAGGGTTCAATATCTCAGGGTCAAATGGTCGCTTCAGTGATCATGGAAGTGGGTATATTCGGTATGCTTGTGACAGCTTGCTTTGTTACCATCCCAGCGCTCATTCTTCATACCTGGAGGGAGGACCAGGCGGAATGGAAAGCACGATCACAGTGCTGTTGAGGTATACCTTCCCCTTTGCTTTGCTCCCCTGTTTCTGCGAGCCATATGATCATTTCAATCATTATCTGCATATTTTGTGTAGCCTCCTAATAGCATGAAAACAGTCCTCCAGCGTTGTTAATTACTGCCTACTGGTGTTGGTATTTGTTAAGATGGAGCATTGTTGTATATAAAACCAACAATGGGGTTTTTGCTATTTCCTCCGGTCATTGCATATTAAACTGGGATTGGCATCGATCTTAAATTGTTCAAGTAGCCAACTAATGCAGTTCTACAGTATGATAATAATAAAAATGATCAGTTGCACGTATTAGAAAAAAGAAAATTAATTGCCTACAGTCCATCGTTCACTGTGATCATTGTATCTTTGCACTGAGTGTGATATAACAATGTTTGTATGCTTCCAAACTGTTGGCAAGCACCTTCCTTGAGTTTTCTTGTCATTGCTAATTTGTAATTTCTCCATTGAAACCAATGGAAAACCCAAAAATTTGAAGTTTTGGCTATGGCATACGAGTATACTCTTCTTAGCTGCATTTGGCATTTATGACTTTGTACCATGTTCCCTCACTGGTAAAAAGAAGTGAATTTTTTTGGGGTACGCAAATTGCGTACCGTAGCTTTATAGAAGGCAGAGGTAAATGTACAAGAAATATCCAAGCCACTCACACCACAAGCCGGTGCAAGAGCAAAGAGAAAACTCCAACTCCTAAAACCATAAGCTACTATTCACTAAAGTGTTGAACTCCTCTAGCTCCAGCGGGAGCCCACAACTTGAGCTCTTGGAAGATTTTTGAAGCCAATACCCATTCGGATACTTTGTCATTCCTACCAAATACTTGTCCATTCCGTTGCTTCCAAATACTCCAGCACACAATAGTGATCATCGAATCAAATCCTTTCCTGTACCTTTTAGGAATGCGTTTGCGATTAGAGCTCTACCAAGATTCTGCAGCAGCGCCAAATCAATCCTTGCCCTCCTGAAGCAAAGATACCATACCTGAGTAGACACATTGCAGAAAAGTATGGTCCACAATATCTTCTTCTTGATCGCAAGCACGATGAGCTTTGATCCTGCAAACCGTGCCTCAATCTCCAATCCGAGGTCCACAGTCGATATTGCAGCGCAAGCCACATAAATATCTTACATGACAGGGGAGCCTAACACTGCTAAACTGCCGATGCACATTGGAACCTGATGGCACCCTCCCACAGCATGTGATATGTAGAAGCCGAGGTGTACTGCCCCTGAACGTTCCACTTCCACATCGCAACATCTTCCTGATCAGGGGAGATTTGCATGGGCAGTAGAATCTCCCAAAGCCGGATAAATTGCACTAGCCCATCGGTAGAGAGCTCTCCCACAATGTCAGATGCCCAGCTGTGAAGATACAAGCCCTCTTTAGCCTATCTGCGATTGATCACCTGGGTCCGGACGTGCACCACGACAATTGGCGTAATTTTCGCCAGCCTAGCACCATTAATCCAACGGTCTCTTCGTGCACCACGACAATTGGCGTAATTTTCGCCAGCCTAGCACCATTAATCCAACGGTCTCTTCAGAATAAAATTCGATCCCCAGCTCCCACCTGCCAATGCACCAAACTGTTGGACGTCTCAGCCATTCCCTTCCAGGGTCTAGTATTGTCCGTGCGCTTCAACCATTCTCAACGTAGGCGCAGCGCAATACCTTGCCTCCTCAGATCAATCACTCCCAAGCCTCCGAGGCATTTTGGCCTACAAACACGCCACCAGGCCACCTGGCACTTCCCGCCATAGGTTTCTTCTGTCCAAGCCCAAAAGAAGGCCCTGCAGCCCTTGTCAACACAATCAAGTGCCCACTTTGGAGCGTCTGTCACAATCAGGTGATGGGTAGGACAGGCTTTGATAACATTGTTCACAAGGATCAGCCGTCCCAGCCTGGTGATCAAACCTCTCTGCCATTCCAGAAGAAATCGCAGCACCAAATCAACTATCGGTTGCCACTCCGACCTCGTGAGCTGTTTGATGGAGAGCTGTAGCCCCAAATATTTGCATGGAAAAACTTCTATCTTCCACGGCATCGCCGCAGCCACCATCTCCTCATCTCCCTCTTCCGCACGGATCATAATGGCCGAAGACTTGTTGTAGTTCACTTGAAGACCCGAAGCAGCTCTAAAAATGCGTACAGATTCACAGATACACAGCAAATCGATCACCGTCTGCCTGACGAATAGTACCACATCATCCATATAAATAGGAAGTCTCTGGAGAGGTGAGCATCCTGGAATGCACTGAGCATTACACATTCCTGTGCTCGGGTGGCCATGGAGGTCAAGGTGTCCATGGCGATCACAAAAAGGAGGGGCGGGAGCAGATCTCCCTGACGAAGCCCACATGTGTGCATGAATTTCGCCCCAGATGAGCCATTTATCACCAATCGAGAGCTAGCCGTCGTGAGCAGTAGCAACCCCAGCTCTCCAGATCTTTGAGAATCCTTTAGCTCGCAGCATCTCAAACAGGAAGGGTCATGAGTCCCTCGGCCTTCCGCTTGCGCAGCTTCCTCGCTAACTGTCGGACAAGCATGAAATTATCATGTATATTTCTCCCTTTTATGAACACCGATTGATACACCATTACCAGATCTTCCATACGTAGGCTGAGTCTAGTCATGAGCAATTTAGCGCATATCTTCAGTATACTGTGAACCAGCTAATTGGCGAAAGTCACCGATCATGCATGCATCCGGCTTTTTTGGAATCAGTGTAATCATGGCTTGATTTTATATGCCAAAACCGCGCCCGTTATAGAGAAACAGCTTATGAATCGCTGCCATGACATATTCCTTTAATGATTGCCCACACCTTCTGGTAGAACAAGCCAAAAAAAAAAAAACATCAGGGCAGGCGCACGATCGGCCGGCATCGCCTTGATTACCTCCCAGACTTCCTCTTCAGGGAAAATCAGGTCTTGATCACTAAGATCCACCTGGGCAATTTTAAGGAAATCTAAATCAAGAGCATGCTCTCTTGCCTGTGCTGTTCCCAGGAGATTCTTGTAAGCAGCAAGCAGCATGAAATAACTCCGCTTCTCCTTGTTGATCCGTAATGGTGTCACCCCCATGGGTAATTGCCTGTATGAATTTTTTTGTTTTCCTCCCCTTGGCAATTAAGATTGAAAAGCTTCGTATTAGCATCTCCGTTACTCAGCCATCTTATACGTGAGCGCTGTCTCGCGATTGTATGCTCAAGCTATGCAAGACTCAGCACTAGCTGCTTCAACGTGCATCTCAACCACCTCTCCTCCACCGAGAGAGATCTCCAATCCTGAGCACAATCGAGGCGCAAAATCACATAATTTGCAACGGCGATCTGCAGCTTCACATTCCAAATGCGCTTTTGAACCCTAGCCGTGAGATAGCGTGCCGTGTTTCTCAACAGCAAATATGAGCGCTTGAACGAATCAGTTATGGCAGTGTCGCAGACCCACATCTCTTTGACCGCTTCCTAAAACCCCTCAAGTTTCGCCCAGGAAATCTCGAACCTGAAGTGGCACCTTGGTTGAATGTGCTCACTCAACGTCAAATGAAGCGGACAATGATCAGAGTACGCCATGGATAGCGCCTGAAGGAAACAGTCCGGATGCTCCAATTCCCAATCCACAGAGACAAAAAACTCTGTCAATCTTGGTAAGTGTGGGTGATTCCCACTCGTTACTCCACGTAAACCCATGGCCATGCAAGTACAGCTCTTTGAGGCCATTGTCATCAACGAACCGCTTCAATCTTCCCATCACTATCCAGTCCAGGTTAGCATTATTCTTGTCAGATGCCTGTAGAATCAGGTTAAAATCCCCTAACACCAACCGTAGGCCAGGGCAAAGCTGGCGGTGAGCTGAGAGCTCCTCCAGGAACTGCATCTTCTCCTGATCCTCTTGGGGTCTGTAAACCACCGAAAGCCACCAAGGCACACCCTCCGACGGCGAAACATACCCCGTGATGAAGTTTTTATCATTCACAAAGTTAGAAATCTGTAGCATGGAGGAATTCCAGGCGATAAGGACCCCTCCCTTAGTCTCGCACACAGGAAGGTAAGCAAAATCGTCGTAAGACGACCCAAAACATTCCATAATAGTTTACTGGTCGATCACCGCCTGTTTAGTCTCCTGGATACAGAAAATTGCAGCATGTAATGGGGTCAGCAAACTCCCTAAGCATCTTCTTCTTTGCTGGACTATTAAGCCCCCTATCATTGCAGCAAACAGTCTCCAGGTTGAGGCCTGACATAATGGAGAGCGCTTCTCCATCGCTAGCATGCAACAGCCTATGCTGACATTGCCAGTGTCACATCTCCATCCACTCCCAGATCGATGGGGATAGCTTTCCCAAAGATCGAAAAGTGAGCCGTTTGATCATTTTTGTTACGAAGGGATGATAATAGAAATGATCAGTTCCTTTTACATATTAGAAGAAATGCAATATTAATTGCTTACGCTCCATCTTCTCCTGTGATCGTTGTATCTTTGCAGCGAGTGAGATTATAACAATGTTTGCATGCTTCCAAACTGTTTGCAAACACCTTTCTTGAGTTTTCTTGTCATTGCTAATTTCTCCATTGAAATGAAACCAATAGGAAGACCCAAAGTTTTGAAGTTTTGGCTATGGCATACGAGTCTACTCTTCTTAGCTGCATTTTGCATTTATGACTTTGTATGGTGTTCCATCACTCTCGTAAAAAGAAGTTCACTGTTTGATCATGTAAATAAATAACATGATGGTAAAATGGCACACCTCTAGTCCTTTTAACTATTATTATCAACTTCTATGTGGCGTTATGCCCACTACATTTTGGTAGAATTGCCGTTGTGCCTTTTTCTGCCGTTCTGTGACTCGGTTTAATGCTTTTACACTTTTGAGTAAACTGTTTGATCATGTACATAAATAACATGACAGTAAATGTATGCACATCTAGTACTTTAAGGTGGTGCTATGCCACTACATTTTGGTAGACGTCCGTTCGAGAACAGTTAATATCTGATGTTGCTAGTTCATACCATGAGTGGTGTGTTTGTTAGCACTACAAATTGAAAGGATGGGAAAGATTCAAATTCTATAATATCTCACAAGATAGAAGTTACTTCATTGCTGGACAATGAGTGGCATGGGCTTCAGATTTACAGTACGTGAAAGTTGAAAATATACTATTGGATGCCTAATGTTGATATGACAATGTTCTTTTATGTGATAATTTGATCAAATCTTGGGCTTGGTTATTGGCAGAAAAAGCTAAGAAGAGAAGGTGTCGGGAGAATTTGGCAAGGAGCTACAGTGCCCATTCCGCTGACGGTTGTGAGTGATCCCAACAGATACAAGTTTTCAGAGGAAAAAGAGTCCTTTGTGGACTTGCTTCTTTCTACTATTAGTAGGTCCTGATCGTCATTAGCCGTGGGAACTTTTGCAGACTTGCTTATTTCTGGTATTACTAGATTGTATTCATCAATAGCCGTGAAGTTTGGTGGGTCATTATGGATCTGGTGATGATGTTCGTTGCTACTCCGGGCTACTTGCTTACAAGTTTGCGCCGGAGTAGCGATGTCTATATGATGTTGAATTCGTTCTTGCTCTGTTTGTAATACCCTGTTGGAAGAAAATGCTTCCACTCCATGAGACATTAATCTGGTGATGAATTGGTAAGACTGCCGTCGGTTTGCATTCTTATGTTGTATGCATGGTAGTAACGTTCTGCATGTGGGCTATGTATGGGTTGCCATTTCGAATATCCCTGTGGTTATGTTTATCAGGGGTACTTATCTACTGCCATCGTGGTCGATGGGTCCTCCATTAGAATGTTAACTCTACCTGCTGGCATGCTTTTGTTGTAGTTTCCATCCTTGCATTTGCTGCTGAACTTCGTCAACATTTTTAACATTATGATGATTAATGCTGTGACCAGAGAGACAAATTTGCAACGAGGGTTGGATATTCCATATTTGGTAAATAAAATTGCATTGAATATCTATGTTTCAAAGGCGAGCTGGACCATTAAGAGGGCGTGCTAGACTGGTTTGTTCTGTGTTTTTGAAAACTGTCACACACTTTACCCAATTTTCCAATTTTCTTTTGTCGATGGTAACGTCTGAAGGCACTTTTTAGATATGCATGATGGACTGTGGTCCATAGCGTCAAATTTTCAGTACACTGCATTGAACTGCACCTGCATTATTTTTAGCTAGTTATTGGGTGTGTTTTCCCTTTCAAACCGGTTATTCATCAAAATCTATTTCCAGACGGAAGGATCTATCAAAATCCCTTTCAGTTCTTTCTGACAATATTGTGTTTTCCTTTCAAGCCGCTTCTTCATGAAAATCTACTTAATTGTGCAATCATAATAGTTTGACACTACTCTTGAAACTTTCCAAATCCAATATGTGTACTTCAAAATAAATAAACTGGCGGGTTCTGGCCACCCCGCCCTGAAATTTTCAACTTCAATTTGATGATCCATATCGAGAGCTTTTTAAAAATTCAAAACCCCTAAATGAAACCGAACTCTTATTATTTTGTTCGAAAGAAAATTCGGTAATAAATTTAAACATTTCGCCCAGTGGCTTGAACAAGAAACTAATTAAGTAATTTGCCCCGCAAAAAGAAAGTAATAAGTCTTACAAAAAATGAAATTCTGTAATTGTGCAGGATCAAATCAGGCACTCGCCGTTTCCACGTACCCGGTTAGAACCCGAATCCGCATCCGCATCCGCTAGCAGAGAGGAAACGGGTTAGAACAGAACCCGGGGGAAGCGGGTCCTGAACCCGGAAGGGAAGCGGGACAGCTCGCCGCAAAACCCCCTCCCCTGTTCGCCGCCAATCCCCATTTCCCACAACACAAACCCCCGTCCCCTCGCTGCGCAAAGGGCGAGAAGCTTCGAGAAGCTAGGGTTTCCCGCACCGACCGATGGCCGTCGCCGACGCGGCGCTGCCCTCGCCGCCGCTCCCGCCCCCGCCCCAGCCGGCGCGGATCGTCGTCGTGGTGCTGGCGCTCGTGCACTTCGCGCTCGCCCCGATGCTGGCGCTCGGGCGCGTCCTCTGCGTCGCGGCGGGAGCCCTCCCCTACCTGGGCTTCGCGCTCGCGTGGGTCATCTCCGCGGCCTCGGCTGCACAGGTCGTGGCGAGCCGCGCCTGGGGCGAGAGCTCCGCCGCCTTCCTGTTCCTGCAGGCCCTCGTGTACGGGGGCCTCAAGGTCCTCATCTACAGCCTCCTTGTGTTGGTCGCGCTTCTCGTCCTGTTGCTGTGCGTGGCCTACGTGATTGCAGCTGTATCTGGATCCACTTCGGAATTCAAGAAGGTATCGTGCAAATTGACTTTACTGTGATCTTTATTCTGGTCGAATTGCAGCACTGCATAGGCAAGTGTTATGATTATTGTGGTCGAATTAATGCAGTAATGCAGTGCATACGCTAGTGGATGAGCCCTGTGTTATCATTATGTTCTAGCTAAGTTGCCATATACAGTTCAGGTTGTCCTGATGATCAGTGATACTATTTTTTTCCATGTGTGTTCATGCTCATCACTACATTTGCATCCTTCCATTTCGGAACCATGCCGTACATAGTCATGTTCATCCCTGTGGTTTTGTTGAAATTGCTGTTCTCAGAGCGCCTCAGGAGCATTCACGCGGGAATCGGTTGCAGACTGTTTTAGGCTTCCGCGCACCGTGGTGCTTGGATATGTTGCAGATGTGGGCTTCTTCCTTCTAATGGTTGCTGGTCTTCTGGTGGCGATGATGTCGCCGCACGTGGAGGGTTCGATGTCTCAGGGTGAAATGGTCGCTTCCGTAATCATGGATGTGGCGGCATTTGGTATGCACGCGACAGCTTGCTTTGTTATCATCCCAGCACTCGTTCTTAGTGTCTGGAGGGGGGGCCAGGCGGACAGGAAAGCGCCATTGCAGTTTTGTTGAGGTATACTCCTGTATCTGTGAGCCATATGGTCTTTTCAGTTATAATCTGCATATTTTGTGTATCCTCCTCATAGTATGAAAAGTTGAAAACACTCCTCCTGTGTTGTTGATTACTGCCTACTGCTGTTGATATTTGTTAAGATGGAGCATCGTTTGCATATAAAAGCAATGGGGTTTTTGCTATTTCGTCTGGTTGTTGCATATTAAATTGGGATTGGCATCAATCTTAATCGTGCAAGTAGCCAACTGATGAAGTTCTACCTTATGCTTTTGTTACCGACGTGATGATAGTAAAAACGATCAGTTCTATGTATTAGAAAAAGCAAATTAATTGCTTATGCTCCATCGTCACTGTGATCGTTGTATCTTTGCAGTGAGTAAGATTAGAACAATGTTTTCATGCTTCCAAACTGTTTACAAGAACCTTTCTTGAGTTTTCTTGTCATTGCTAAGTTCTCCATTGAAACCTATGGGAAGACCCAAAGTTTTGAAGTTTTGGCTATGGCATACGAGTCTACTCTTCTTAGCTGCATTTGGCATTTATAACTTTATACCATATTCCGGCGCTCTTGTAAAAAGAAGTGAACTGTTTGATCATCTAAATAAATAACATGACGGTAAAATGGCACACCTCTAGTCCTTTTAACAATTATTAACTTTTATGTGCCGCTATGCCTACTACATTTTGGTAGAATTGCCATTGTGCCTTTGTCCGCTATTCCATGACTCAGTTTAGTGCTTTTATACTTTATTAGTAAAAGAAAGTAAACTGTTTGATCATGTACATAAATAACATGACAGTAAATGTATGCATATCTAGTACTTTAAGGTGGTGCTATGCTACTACATTTTGGTAGACGTCCCTTTGAGAACAGATAATATCTGATGTCGCAAGTTCATATCATCAGTTGTGCGTTTGTTAGCACTACCAATTGGAAGGACTAGAAAGATTTGAATTCTGTATATCTCACAAGATAGAAGTTACTTCATTGCTGGAAAATAGGTGAAAGTATATTGTTGGATGGTTAATGTTGATATAATTAAGAATGTTCTTTTATGTGGCAGTCTGATGAATTCTTGGGTTGCGCTATTGGCAGACGAAGCTAAGAAGAGAAGGTGTCCGGGGATTTTGGCAAGGATCCTAATCGTCATTCTACTGATGGTTGGGAGTGAACTCAACAGATACAAGTTTTCAGATGAAAAAAAGAGTTTCTGCAGACTTGCTTCTTCCATTAGTAGATCTAATCGTCGTTAACCATGGAAACTTTTTTAGACTTGCTTATTTCTGCTATTACTATAACGTAATCGTCAATAGCTAGCCGTGAAGTTTGGTGGGTCATTATGGGTCTGGTGAAGTTTGCACTAGAGTTTGGTGTATATATGATGGTGGAATTCGTTTGTGGTCTCTTTGTGATACCCTATTGGGAGAAAACTCTTCCATGAGACATTAATCTCGTGAATTCACTGCCGTCGATTTGGGTTCTTATATTTTGTATGCACGGTAGTAATGTTTTGCATGTGCCAAGTGGGTTATGTACGTGTTGCCATTTCGAATATCTTCGTGTTTATCAGGGGTGGTCATCTACTGCACTAGAGTATTGCAGTTTCCATATCCTCGTGTTGGCTGATGAACTTAGTCATATATTTTTAACATTATGATGATCAATGGTGCCACCAGAGATACAGATTTGCAAACGTGTCAAATATTTGGTATTAAGTACTCCTTTTGACCTGAACTAATTGACGCGGCCTCTATACAAATACGAGTACGATTATGTCATACTCGTATTTGTATAGAGGCCACACCAATTAATTCCGGTCGGAGGGAGTAAATAAATTTGCATTGAATATATGTACATGTATTTTTTTTAAGGGTCGAATATCTGTATAGGTATGTTACAGAGACGAGTAAGTTTTAGGTTGATGGTGGTCTTGACAGCATCGGCAGCAGTCTGCCGAGAGGAAACGGGGCTCTTACATAGAGCCTCCACGATGGCGGTCGAAAGAATGATGTCACAAAGTGTTTGGAGGCAGCGGCGATCAGTGAGGCTTTCACCTTGTAGGTGATTGAAATGCAACACATGCGGTGATAATCTTGGACAAACTCGAGCTAATCAAGAAACCGAACAATCACGACACATTCAAGAGCTATGGTGCCATCTTGAAGGAGATAGAGAGCAACAAGAAGAAATTGCGTATTGTCAGCTTCGACCATGAACAACGAGATATGCTCTTGCTTTAGCGATTTTTTCCACCTCCCTCGATGGAGGCAGGCGTGCATGGTCTTCGAGGATATCGATTCATTAAAATAAAAGGAAAGAGTTGTCCGGTTAATAAACAGAAAACCGGATTAAAACCGTCACAACAGCCCACACAGGGCAACACCGACCTTGGCCCCGAGGAACTGCTTATATCCCTATGAACATTAACAAGCAAGAATGCTCTCTTGTTTTTCTATAAAAAAGTTCTACCATGGACCATAGATCAAGGACCTCGATATACACCCGATGTTTGATCTCTGGACCTCCCAAACCGAATGGAAGGTTCTTTGTGGAGCTTCCCCCTGAACGAACTATTTTGTTCGATATGATCACCTTGCAACGCTATCCCCTGACGCCAGCCAGACCATTTCTAGGCCTCTTGGCACAAAACAATCCCCTTTGTATTTTTTTTAACAAAGTTGTCTAAAAAACAAAAATAATAGGGTTAACTGGATATTGCCACTCGAATTCTCGCGATTCCAAGAAACACCACTACAATTTCCAAACATTAAAAAATGCCACTGCAAATATTGCAAACTTTGAAAAACACCACTGGAAATGGCATTTTTCAAAGTTCGGAAATTACAGTGGTGTTTCTCGGAATCGTCAGAATTCGAGTGGCATTTATCCAATTAATCCAAAATAAAAAATTGCCCAAAACTATTATGTGTACAAAAATAGAAAATTAACAAATGACATGTGCAATAAGTATTTGCCATGCATTGTACAAAATTAATTGCCATTTTTTACTTAAAACAATTTGTGAGTGTCTTGGACAATAACAAAAAAATGCGTTTAAGTTTTGCCATGTGGTTAATAAAACATAATACAAGTAGACATGGTAAAATGGCATGAAAAATGCTTGGAGTTTGACATCCAAGAACATGGCAAGTTTTGATAAAAAAACAAAACTTCAAAAGATCCATACAAACTTGGAGAAAAAATGTTGAACAATCATTGGAATATTCATTGACATGTTGGAAAACGTATGGAAAAAGTAGTTTGCCATGGCAACAAACTTTCATAAAATGCCATGGTAGAAAGCATGATAATTGAGATTGCCGGATGATTTTTATTTTTATGGACATTTTAATTTTATTGAAAATATATTAAAAATGACATTGCGTTTTTTATACCCATCCCATGGCAAATGTATTGCAAAAACACGTTGTATTTTTTAAACTAAATGCAAATTATCCATGGCAAAACCTACATGGTTTTGCGTATGAAAACAGAGCAAAAAATTTCATGGTCCACTACCAAAAAAATGCAATGGTAGAAAAAAGGAGTAAATTTTCCGGTGACCGTTAACTGAATTTTAGTGGTCCAGAAAGCAAATTTGCCATGGTCCATTTAGAGAAAATAAATCCCATGGCCACAAATTTTAACACGGTACCTACACTATTTTTGCCATGATGATAGACTATAGTTTCCATGATCCATAAAATAAAATTGCTATGGTCCCATGAATAGTATTTTTGCATATTCCAAATAATAATAAAAAATTCCATGATACTAAAAACACACTTTAATGGCAAAAAATCGTGTAAGTTTGCCATGGTGGAAAAAAGTGGTGTAAATTTTCCATGATGCACACAAGATGCTTGCCGCGTGGTTAGGAAAATGTGCAAAGGTTAAAAAATGCTGCAAATTTACAAGTTTTTTTCTCTAAAAAGGACATGGAAGTTTTTGTTGGAATTGGTAATGGTGAAATGGAAAAATAGGGATTTATATTCATGTTGAGAGGATGGCATATTTAGGGATACAATTCTTCCAAGAAGATGCAAAATTTGGGGATTTGCCAGAGGGGACATGGCAAAAAAATTAAAAATCTCCTCTAAAAAACACATGATAATTTTTTGGGGGTTAAAGAAAGGTACGTGGCAAATATAGGAAATATATTCTATGAAAGCAATGACAAATCTAGGGAATTTGCAATCCACACATGGCAATGTTTAGGAAATTTCTATTCTAAAAAGGACATGGCAAGTTTTCAAAGAAATAAAATGTGCACATGGAAAATTAGGAGGGTTCTTCCTATAATCAAAATTTATGGAATTTTTAGGATTTTTTTGCATGATAAATTCAAAAAATCCTAAATTTTCCATGACATAAATAATAGATTTGCAATGACTTACGAAAAAATTACTCTAAATTTACCGTACGAGAAAAATGTTAAGCTTCATGCACTAGCCAAATCAACCAAAAGTCCGAACTGATGAAAAGGGTTAGGTAATCCACATATACACTTCAACACCCCTCTCACATGTGAGTTATGACGCGGAAAGTCAACACGTGGACAAACTCGAAGGTATGGCTCAAGAGGCCTATATATGGACAAAGGAGGGCAACATCAATTTTTGAATAAATTGCGAAAGCCAAGACTTGAACTCAAGACCTTAGCTCTGATACCATGTTAAGCTTCACTAGCCAACGCAACCCAAAGTCCGAACTGATGGAAAGGGCTAGGCAATTGTAAGAGCACATTTCTCCATGTGTGGTTTTGGGAATTGATGACACCCCTATGGCCTAATGGTTGCCTTGAGTTATATTCGAAGGATTTGTCCATAGGCACTTCTTGAAGTCCATCTGTTAGGTTTCAAGGAGTTTATATGCTGACCAAGGTGGTATTCAAGGTTTATCCAAAGATTGGTCATGTGAGAGTTGAGCTTATTGCAAGCATGTCTTGAAGAAGAAGATTGTGTGAGCATTCATGATTACCTTCAAGACATCATCTTTATGAAGAGAGAAGATAAGATACAAGGTTGATTAAGACTAAGTCAAAGAGTGAATCAAGTTGATCAACACACAAACCGTACAGGATGTACCGAGAGGGATCAAGTGATCCCATGGTATGGTAAGCATTGTCCATTACGCTTTGTGTACTAATCCATGTTCCTTGTGAGAGTTCTTTGTGGGGTTAGGTGTATTTTCATGGGATTGCATCAAGAGGAATATCCCATACAACCCATGGAAGATGACATCAAGTGGTGATTGTCATCAAGGTTGCGATGTGCAAGTTCAAGTGAATCATCACGGAGAGATCATGCTTGAAGCTTGCCGTCCATTGTGGTGACAATGGACTTGTGAAGATGTGTCGAAGAGTGGCTCACCCATAGTGGAGTATGGGGGAGCAATCTACTAGTCTTCATCGAGCCAGCGCAATCAAGAAAGGTGGTCCATCTTGAGAAAGACAAGATCGTCATCATCTAGATCAAGTAGACTATACACAAGGCAAAGGTTTAACCTTAATAAGGTTTTCCTTTTTACCGGTCTCATAGTGGTAGTTGGGAGACCGGGTTATAGGATCTGTAGCCGTACTATCAAGGGGGGGCTCTCAAGTGAGTAGCTTGATCGTATCGTCCATTGAGAGCTCAACCATTTGCATCCTTGCATCATCATCTTTCTTGGTCCTTATTTGGTTTTTCTCTATGTGAGTTTTTGAGCATACGGTCTTCATCGTGATAAGTTCAAACTCATCGAAAACAGATTTCGTATGCATCATATTGTGTTTTCGGTGTTGGAGATTTTGCCAGATATTTATTGGGAAGGTCATCTTCCTTATCCTAGTGGTATTTATTCTACATTGCATATTCTTAATTTAACTAGTCATTGTTGGATAGCTTTCATTATCCTTTATCCAACAAGCTTGAGTTTGCTCAAATCGGAGCTCGTATGCGAAAATTGTGGTTGTTTTAGTATTACCTATTTTACATATAGAGGTTGTACCGCCCCATAGAGAGGTTGTAGTGGTTGACCGGTACAACCGGTGTTTGGAGTGCTTATACCGCTCCAGAATTGGTCCGGAGGATGTACCGACCATGTACCACTCTACCACCGGACTCGGTTTTGTTTTGGAGCGGTTATTGGGCGGTTGTAGGCCGGTTGTTCCGTTATATTTGGTACTACCAGTTGTATCGGTGAGCAGAGAGGTTGTACCGCTCCTATGTGATCCTGCACATAACACGCAGATTCGTGGGGACCTATTTTAGGGGGCTTCTTCCCCAATGGTCCATGATACGTCCATTTTGCATCATGCTTTTATATTGATATTTATTGCATTATGGGCTGTTATTACACGTTATAGTACAATACTTATGCCTTTTCTCTATTATTTTACAAGGTTTACATGAAGAGGGAGAATGCCGCCAGCTGGAATTCACGACTGGAAAAGGAGCAAATCTGAGATACCTATTCTGCACAACTCCAAAAGTCCTGAAAATTTACGGAGAATTATTTTATAATATATAAAAAATACTCGGCGAAACAGATACCTGAGGGGGCCCACCAGGAGGTGGCAAGCCTGCCAGGCGCGGCCACCCCCTGGTCGCGCCTAGTAGGCTAGTGACCCACCTAGCAGGCCCCCGATGCCCATCTTCTGCTATATGGAGGGTTTTGACCTGGAAAAAATCATAAGGAAGCTTTCGGATGAAGCACCGTTGTGTCGAGGCGGAACTTGGACAGAACCAATCTAGAGCTTCTGTAGGGCTGTTTTGCGAGGGAAACTTCCCTCCCGAAGGGGGAAATCGAAGCCATCGCCATCACCAACGATCCTCTCATCGAGAGGGGGTCAATCTCCATCAACATCTTCACCAGCACCATCTCCGCTCCAAACCCTAGTTCATCTCTTGTATCCGATCTTTGTCTCAAACCTCAGATTGGTACCTGTGGGTTGCTAGTAGTGTTGATTACTCCTTGTAGTTGATGCTAGTTGGTTTACTTGGTGGAAGATCATATGTTCAGATCCTTTATGATAATTAATACTCCTCTGATTATGAACATGAACATGCTTTGTGAGTAGTTACGTTTGTTCCTGAGGACATGGGATAGGTCTTGTTATAAGTAATCATGTGAATTTGGTATTCGTTCGATATTTTGATGAGATGTATGTTGTCTCTCCTCTAGTGGTGTTATGTGAACGTCGACTACATAACACTTCACCATTATTTGGGCATAGGGTAAGGCATTGGGAAGTAATAAGTAAATATGGGTTGCTAGAGTGATAGAAGCTTAAACCCTACTTTATGTGTTGCTTTGTAAGGGGCTGATTTGGATCCACATGTTTCATGCTATGGTTAGATTTATCTTAATTCTTCTTTCATAGTTACGGATGCTTGCAAGAGGGGTTAATCATAAGTGGGAGGTTTGTCCAAGTAAGGGAAGCACCCAAGCACCGGTCCACCCACATATCAAATTATCAAAGTAATGAACGTGAATCAAGTGAGCATGATGAAAACTAGCTTGACAGAAATTCCCATGTGTCCTCGGGAGCGCTTTGCTTTATATAAGAGTTTGTCCAGGCCTGTCCTTTGCTACAAAAAGGATTGGGCTACCTTTCTGAACCTTTTCTACATTTTTTACTTGTTACTCGTTACGAATTATCTTATCACAAAACTATCTGTTACCGATAATTTCAGTGCTTGCAGAGAATACCTTACTGGAAACCGCTTGTCATTTCCTTGTGCTCCTCGTTGGGTTCAACACTCTTACTTATAGAAAGGACTACGATAGATCCCCTATACTTGTAGGTCATCAAGACTCTTTTTTGGCGCTATTGCCGGGGAGTGAAGCGCCTTTGGTGAGTGGAATCTGATAAGGAAACATTTATATAGTGTGCTGAAATTTATGTCACTTGTTACTATGGAAAGTAATCCTTTGAGGGGCTTGTTCGGGGTATCTTCACCTCGACCAAAAACACAAAGAGTTGTCCCTCAACCTACTGAACCTACTAAAAATATTTATTATGAAATTCCTTCGGGTATGATAGAGAAACTGCTAGCTAATCCTTATGCAGGAGATGGAACACTACATCCTAATTTGCATCTAATCTATGTGGATGAAGTTTGTGGATTATTTAAGCTTGCAGGTTTGCCTAAGGATCACGTCAAGAAGAATGTCTTTCCTTTATCTTTTAAAGAGAAGGCATTGACATGGTATAGTCTATGTGATGATATTGGATCATGGAGCTACAGCCGATTGAAAATGGAATTTCATCAGAAGTTCTATCCTATGCATCTAGTTCATCGTGATTGGAATTATATTTATAATTTTTGGCCTTGTGAAGGATAAATAATCACTCAAGCTTGTGGTATGCTTAAGTCAATGTTATATTCATGCCCCAATCATGAGCTCTCAAGAGAAATTATTATTCAAAATTTTTATGCTCGGCTTTCTCGTAATGATCAATCAATGCTCGATTCTTCTTATGCTGGTTCTTTTATGAAGAAAGATATTGACTTCAAATGAGATTTATTGGAAATAATTAAATGCAACTCTGAATATTGGGAACTCGACAAAGGTAAGGAGTCAGGTATGAACCTTAAGTTTGATTGTGTTAAATCCTTCGTAGACACCGATGCTTTTCGTGAATTCAGCACTAAATATGGACTTGACTCTGAGATAGTAGCTTCTTTTTGTTAATCATTTGCTGCTCATGTTGATCTCCCTAAGGAGAAGTGGTTTAAATACCATCCTCCCATTGAAGTAAAAGTAGTTGAACCTATTAAAGTTGAAGAGAAAACTATTACTTATAATTTTGATCATGTTAAATATCGAAAGACCACCTTTCCCAATTAGAATAAAGGAACATGCTAAAGCTTCAACCGTGGTTCGTAAGAGCTGTGCTAGAACACCTACACCCCCCGAGCAAATTAAAGTTGAGCCTAGTATTTCTATGGTTAAGGATCTCTTGGTTGATAATATTGATGGGCACGTTATTCAATTTTGTGATGAAGCCGCTAGAATTGCTAAACCTGATGCTAAAGATAAACATAGACCCATTGTGGGCACGCCTGTTGTTTCTGTTAAAATAGGAGATCATTGTTATCATGGCTTATGTGATATGGGTGCTAGTGTGAGTGCAATTCCCTTTACCTTATATAAAGAGATTGTGAATGATATTGCACTAGCTGAGTTAGAGGAAATTGATGTTACAACTAAGCTTGCTAATAGAGATACTATATCACCAGTCGGGATTGTTAGAGATGTTGAAGTCTTGTGTGGGAAAATAAATATCCTACTGATTTTCTTGTTCTTGGATCCCCACAAGATGATTTTTGTCCCATTATATTTGGTAGACCCTTCTTGAATACTGTTAATGCCAGGATAGATTGTGAGAAGGAAACTCTTACCGTAAGTTTTGGGGATACGTCTCATGAGTGTAATTTCTCTAAATTTCGTAGACAACCCCATGATAAAGAATTGCCTAGTAAGGATGGAATTATTGGTCTTGCTTCTATTGTTGTGCCTCCTACTGACCCTTTAGAACAATATTTGCTAGACCATGAAAATGATATGCATATGAATGAAAGGAATGAAATGGATAAGATTTTCTTTGATCAACATCCTATTCTGAAACACAACTTGCATGTTGAAATACTTGGGGATCCTCCTCCACCCAAGGGTGATCCCATGTTTGAGCTTAAACAATTGCCGGATATTTTGAAATATGCTTATATCGATGAAAATAAGATATATCCGTATATTATTAGTGCTAACCTTTCGGAGCATGAAGAACAGAGATTATTGAAAACTCTGAGGAAGCACCGTGCTACTATTGGATATACTCTTGATGATCTTAAAGGCATTAGTCCCACTCTATGTCAGCATAAAATTAAAATGGAGCCCAACGCTAAACCAGTTGTTGATCACCAACGACAGTTAAATCCTAAAATGAAGGAAGTGGTAAGAAATGAAATATTAAAGCTTCTGGATGCAGGTATCATTTACCCTATTGCTGATAGTAGATGTGTTAGTCCCGTTCGTTGTGTCCCTAAGAAAGGAGGTATTACCATAGTTCCTAATGATAAAAATGAATTGATCCCACGGCGAATTGTTACAGGATATAGAATGGTAATTGATTTTAGTAAATTGAATAAAGCTACTAGAAAAGATCATTATCCTCTACCTTTTATTGATCAAATGCTAGAAAGATTATCCAAACGCACAGATTTCTGCTTTCTAGATGGTTATTCTGGTTTTTCTCAAATACATGTGTCAAAAGAGGACCAAGAGAAGACCACCTTTACTTGCCCTTTTGGTACCTTTGCTTATAGACGTATGCCTTTTGGTTTATGCAATGCACCTGCTACCTTTCAAAGATGTATGACTGCTATATTCTCTAATTTTTGTGAAAGGATTGTTGAGGTTTTCATGGATGATTTTTCCGTTTACGGAACTTCTTTTGATGATTGTTTGAGCAACCTTGATCGAGTTTTGCAGAGATGCAAAGAAACTAATATTGTCTTGAATTGGGAGAAGTGACACTTTATGGTAAATGAAGGTATTGTCTTGGGACACAAAATCTCCAAAAGAGGAAGTTGATAAAGCTAAAGTTGATGCTATTGAAAAAATGTCGTGTCCTACGGATATCAGAGGTATAAGAAGTTTCCTTGGTCATGTTGGTTTCTATACGAGATTTATTAAAGACTTCTCTAAGATTTCTAGGCTGCTCACTAATATCTTGCAAAAAGATGTCCCATTCATTTTTTATGATGATTGTGTAGAAGCATTTGAAATTCTTAAGAATGCCTTGATTTCTGCACATGTTGTTCAACCACCTGATTGGAGCCTACCCTTTGAAATTATGTGTGATGCTAGTGATTATGCCATTGGTGCTATTCTAGGACAAAGAGTTGATAAGAAATTAAATGTTATTAATTATGCTCGCAAAACTCTAAACAGTGCTCAAAGAAACTATCCTACCACTGAAAAAGAATTCTTAGCAGTTGTGTTCGCTTGTGATAAGTTTATACCCTATATTGGTTATTCTAAAGTAACTGTTCATAGTTATCATGCTGCTATTAAATATCTTATGGAAAATAAAGATGCTAAACCTAGACTTATCAGGTGGGTTCTTCTTCTACAAGAATTTGATTTGCATATGGTTGATAGAAAGGGTGCTCATAACCCTGTAGCAGATAACTTGTCTAGGTTAGAGAATGTTCTTGATGACCCACTACCTATTGATGATAGGTTTCCTGATGAACAATTAGCTTTCATAAATGCTTCTTGTAATGCTCCTTGGTATGCTGCTTATGCTAATTACATTGTCGCTAAATTTACACCTCCTAGTTTCACATACCAACAAAAGAAAAAGTTCTTCTATGATTTAAGACATTACTTCTGGGATGATCCACACCTTTATAAAGAAGGAGTAGATGGTGTTATTAGACGTTGTGTACCTAAGCATGAACAGGAACATATCCTACACAAGTGTCATTCCGAGGCCTACGAAGGACACCACGCTGGAGATAGAACTGCACATAAGGTATTACAATCTGGTTTTTATCGGCCTACTCTCTTCAAGGATGCTCGTAAGTTTGTCTTGTCATGTGATGAATGTCAAAGAATTAGCAATATTAGTAGACATCAGGAAACGCCTATGAATTACTCTCTTGTTATTGAACCATTTGATGTTTGGGGTTTTGATTATATGGGACCTTTTCCAACGTCCAACGGGTATACTCATATATTAGTTGTTGTTGATTATGTTACTAAGTGGGTAGAAGCTATTCCAACTAGTAGTGCTAATCATAACACCTCTATTAAGATGCTTAAAGAAGTTATTTTCCCTATATTTGGAGTCCCAAGATATTTAATGACTAATGGTGGTCCACATTTTATTCATGGTGCTTTCCATAAATTGCTTGCTGAGTATGATGTTAATCATAGAATTGCATCTCCTTATCATCCTGAGTCTGGTGGTCAAGTAGAATTAAGCAATAGAGAAATTAAATTGATCTTGCAAAAGACGATTAATATATCCACGATGAATTGGTCTAAGAAACTTGACGATGCATTATGGGCTTATAGAACTGCTTACAAGAATCCTATGGGTATGTCTCCATAAAAAATGGTTTATGGTAAAGCATGTCACTTACCTCTAGAGCTAGAGCACAAAGCTTATTGGGCAATCAAAGAGCTCAACTATGATTTCAAACTTGTTGGTGAGAAGAGGTTATTTGATATTAGCTCACTTGATGAATGGAGAACCCAACCCTATGACAATGCCAAGTTGTTTAAAGAAAGAGTTAAGAGATGGCATGATAAAAGGATACAAAAGCATGAATTCAATGTAGGTGATCATGTCTTGCTATACAATTCCCTGTTAAGATTTTTTGCCAGAAAACTTCTCTCTAAATGGGAAGGGCCTTACATTGTTGAGGAAGTATACCGTTCTAGTGCCATCAAGATCAACAACATCGAAGGCACAAATCCGAAGGTGGTAAACGGGCAAAGAATCAAACATTATATCTCAGGTACTCCCATTAATGTTGAAACCAATGTCATCAATACCATAACTCCGGAAGAGCATATTAGGGAGACCTACCGGAACGTCTCAGACTCCGAAAAGGAATAGGTATGTGGTACGGTAAGTAAACCGACTCCAAAACTTTCCCAATAGCAATCTTACTCAGTTTTGGAATATTAAAAAAATAGGAAAATCAAAAGTAGTCCGAAGGACGCATGGGGAGGCGACAAGCCTGCTAGGTGCGACCACCCCCTGGTCGCGCCTAGGGGGCTTGCCACCACCCCGTGCACCCTACTGACTATGTTTTCTTGTGGTACACCCCTTAGGGTCGAAAAAAATTCATTATATAATCTCCCGAAGGTTTGCACTTTCGTATCACGACAATACCTTCTATTTTTGTTTGAGTTGTTTCTATAGCAGATTTATATCGTCATGGCGTCCCCCAGTGCTCCGAAGGACAAGTTTTTTGAGAAGGTCATCAACCCTTATCTTGCGGAGGTGCTGCAACACCCTCAAACCATTGAGATGTGTGAGGGGGTGCTGCACATCCGTGACATTGAGGGGCCAAAGAAGACCAAAAGCGTGAAAACAAGGCTCGAAGCAATGGAGCAACAAGTCTTCAAGTGTCAAGGGATTGTGGAACGTGGACTCAATGCCAATCATATGACGACCTTGGAGTTTACCAAATATGGACACCAAGGACATCGGGGAGCACATATTCAAGCTTTATGAGAAAATTGAGCATCTCCAAGCCCAGATCCATGATCTACAAAACCAAAACTGTGAGTATGAATACAGATTTAAGAGAATGAGTTTGGTTGCAGATTTGAGGATTCCGGAGACTTGTTCATATTTTTACCGTGGTGAGCCCATGCCTTGGAATACGAAGGACAAGCTTCCATCCTCATCGACAACTCCACCACCATCACCTCTGAAGAAGGACACCTGAGCACATGGGTATGGGCACTCCCCTTGGCTTATGCCAAGCTTGGCGGAGGTGCCCTGGTATCGTATCACCATCACACTTTAACCATCACACTTTTTTTCCTTTTTCCTTTATCTTGTTTTTCTTAGTTCGATCCTTTTTGATTTTGTTTTGATCTAGTAGCATAAAATTTTAGTATGATCTACCTTTTAGTTTTTGATTTTTGCTCCCCTTATGTAAGCAAGTCCGAGGGTTATATAATAAACAGTAGTTTTGATGTGAGGGATTTGCTAGATTACTATGCTCTTGAGATTAATAAATAAAGAAGAATATAATAAAATAAAAGAGTATACATAATGATCTTATGGGGAGTGATGACTTCACATATAAGAAGTATGTTGATTGAAATTTGTTGGGAGTTAACAAACATAGTAATTGGTCATTGGTGCAATTGAAAAGGAAGTGATAAATAAAGAGAGATTCACATATAAATATAGTATCTTGGACATCTTTTATAATTGTGACCACTCGTTAAAATATTACATGCCAAGAAGTTGATGTTGGACAAGGAAGACATCATAATGGGTTATGTTTGCTTGCCTCCGGATAGAAGTTATATGGTTTTAGATCCTCCAACATGTAGTGCTTGCTTCCACGTCATATTAGCCAAAACTTCTGCACCAAGTAGAGATACTACTTGTGCATCGAAACACCTCAACCCAGTTTTGCCATGTGAGTCCATCATACCTAAAAGTACTTACCTATGCTCTTTTACCTATCTGCTACTTTTACTTTTAATTACTTACCTTTATGCGAAGGGTCTATCCATAGGTAAGTACTTTTAAGTACTTACCTATGGATTGAATAAGATCCTTCAAGTAAGTTGTCATCGGTGCAAAAAAGGCAATAAAAATTGCTCCTAAATATGTGTGATCTTTTATTGTAAGGGAAATAAGCGTTGTACGAACTTGTGATAGTAAAGAAATAAAAGCGACAGACTGCATAATAAAGGTTGCTATCACAAAGGGCAATACAATGCGATGTTCCTTTGCACTAAGGGTTTGTGCATCCCAAAACAAACAGCGCATGACAACCTATCCTTCCCTCTGTGGAGGGTCTATCTGTTACTTTTACTTTTAAGTACTTACCTTTACGCAAGAGTCGCGGTGATCCTCACCACTTCCTACATTTCACCTCTCTATTGGCAAGCATTATGTGTTGGGGAATGATCTAGATGCATATATCCATTCGGATGTGGGTGATCATGAGTTATTATTGTTGACATCACCCTTAAGGTGAATAGTTGGGAGGCAAAACTATGAGCCCCTATCTTTCTCTGTGTCCAATTAAAGCTTTGATCTCATGAGCACCGCGTGAGTGTTAGCAATTGTGAAAGACTAAAAGATGATTGTGTATGTGGGTTTGCTTTACAAGCTCTTATATTGACTCTTTCCGATGTTATGATAAATTGACAATTGCTTCAATGACTAAGATCATAGTTTGTTGGTTATTAATAGAGTTCTTGGTTCATACTTTATTTTGTGAATGAATTGTTACTCTAGCATAAGAAATCTTATTACAATATGTATTGATGTTCTAAAGATGATCATGATGCCCTCATGTCCGTATTTTATCTTTTTGACACCTCTATCTCTAAACATGTGGACATTTTTATCGATCTCGGCTTTCGCTTGAGGGCAAGCAAGGTCTAAGCTTGGGAGAGTTGATACATCCATTTTAATCATGCTTTTATATTGATATTTATTGCATTATGGGCTTTTATTACACGTTATGGTACAATACTTATGCATTTTCTCTCTTATTTTACAAGGTTTACATGAAGAGGGAGAATGTTGCCAGCTGGAATTCTGGACTGGAAAAGGAGCTAATCTGAGATACCTATTCTGCAAAACCCCAAAAGTCCTGAAAATTTACGGAGAATTATTTTGTAATATATAAAAAATACTCGGCGAAACAGATACCTAAGGGGGCTCACCAGGAGGTGGCGAACCTGCTAGGCGCGGCCACCCCCCTGGCCGCACCTAGCAGACTTGTGCCCACCTGGCAGGCCCCCGACGCCCATATTCTGCTATATGGAGGGTTTTAACCTGGAAAAAATCATAAGGAAGCTTTCGAGACGAAGCGCCGCCGTCTCGAGGAGGAACTTGGACAGAAGCAATCTAGAGCTCCGACAGGGTTGTTCTGCCAGGGAAACTTCCCTCCTGGAGGGGGAAATCGAAGCCATCGTCATCACCAATGATCCTCTCATTGAGAGGGGGTCAATCTCCATCAACATCTTCACCACCACCATCTCCTCTCCAAACCCTAGTTTATCTCTTGTATCCGATCTTTGTCTCAAACCTCAGATTGGTACCTGTGGGTTGCTAGTAGTGTTGATTACTCCTTGTAGTTGATGCTAGTTGGTTTACTTGGTGGAAGATCATATGTTTAGATCCTTTATGATAATTAATACTCCTCTGATTATGAACATGAACATGCTTTGTGAGTTGTTACCTTTGTTCCTGAGGACATGAGATAAGTCTTGTTATAAGTAATCATGTGAATTTGGTACTCGTTCGATAATTTGATGAGATGTATGTTGTCTCTCCTCTAGTGGTGTTATGTGAACGTCGACTACATAACACTTCACCATTATTTGGGCCTAGGGGAAGGCATTGGGAAGTAATAAGTAGATGATGGGTTGCTAGAGTGACAGAAGCTTAAACCCTAGTTTATGTGTTGCTTCGTAAGGGGCTGATTTGGATCCACATGTTTCATGCTATGGTTAGATTTATCTTAATTCTTATTTCGTAGTTGCGGATGATTTTGAGAGGGTTTAATCGTAAGTGGGAGGTTTGTCCAGGTAAAGGCAGCACGCAAGCACCGGTCCACCCACATATAAAATTATCAAAGTAACAAACGTGAATCACATGAGCATGATGAAAACTAGCTTGACAGAAATTCACATGTGTCCTCGGGAGCACTTTGCTTCATATAAGAGTTTTTCTAGGCATGTACTTTGCTACAAAAAGTATTGGGCTACCTTGCTGCACCTTTGCTACACTTGTTACTTGTTACACGTTACGAATTATCTTATCACAAAACTATCTGTTACCGATAATTTCAATGCTTGCAGAGAATACCTTACTGGAAACCGCTTGTCATTTCCTATACTTGTGGGTCATCAGTCCCCATCTTTTTAGCGCATGTTTTCCCCCCATTGTTGACCCTCTTTTAGCTTGCTATATCTCAATCCCTCTAATGATTCTTGCTCCTTTTTGAGGGAAATGAGAGAGGAGATCTAGATCCACATTTCCACCAATCACTTTCTCCTCTATGTGAGGGGAACCCCTTGGATCTAGATCTTGTAGTTCCTCGTGTTCTTCCTTGTTCTTCCACTCACTTTCCTCCATAGCATTAGTTGTTGTGGTGGGATTTGGGAGAGAAGGACTTGGGCACTCCGTGTGCCCTTGCCATTGCATTTGGTGCATAGGTTTGAGTTCTCCATAGTGATAAGTGGAAGTGAGAAGTTGAGAAGCTTATTACTCTTGGGTGTTTGAGCACCCTAGAGCTTGTTCCTCTTGGGTGCTTTGGCGCCCTAGATGGTTGGTGGTGCCTCGGAGCTCAATCATTGTGATGCAAAGCTCCGGGCAAGCTTCGGGGTATCCAATTAGGTTGTGGAGATTGCCCCGAGCATTTGAGGTCACCTCGGAGCCACAATCCTTTGTGGTGAAGCTTCATGGTGTTGTTGGGAGCCTCCAATTAAGTTGTGGGGTTTTCCCCAACCTTGTTTGTACAGGTTCGGTGACCGCCCTCAAGGGTACCTTATTGGAATCATGGAATCTTGCATTGTGCGAGGGCGTGAGGAGATTACAATGGCCCTAGTGGCTTCTTGGGGAGCATTGTGCCTCCACACCGCTCCGAACGGAGATTAGCATCTACAAGGGTGTGAACTTTGGGATACATCATTGTCTCCGCATGCCTCGGTTATCTCTTACCCGAGCCCTTTACTTATGCACTTTACTTTCTGATAGCCATATCATTTCATGTTATATATCTTGCTATCACTTAGTTGTTTGTCTTGCTTAGCATAAGTTGTTGGTGCACATAGGTGAGCCTAGTTGTTTTAGGTTTTGTGCTTGACTAATTAAACGATAGTTTTATTCCGCATTTGTTCAAGCCTAAACTGTAATTATTTTAAAGTGCCTATTAACCCCCCTCTAGGCGACATCCACATCCTTTCAATTGGTGTCAGAGCTAGGTCTCTCATTATTAGGTTTAACAACCTAGAGAGTAAGGATGTTGACTAGGGGATTAGGATTCTCTGACATTCTTAGGAGCTGTTTGGGAACTCACCAGCTCCGAGAATCCCAGGATCCACGGAGTATCAATTTCCTCACTCCTCTCTTTTTAACTGCAGCTCCTACCGCTCCCGGAGCGGAGTCGTGTGGAGCGGAGGGACTCCGAACATGGCGTTAGTTTCAATGGCACAAATTTTGATGTTTGGGTAATTCACATGCTTAATCACTTTAGGGTCATGGACCCAAATTTAGAGCGAATTGTAGGTATGGGTTTTCCTCCTCCAAAGGATTCTCAACACATATCTTTAGAGGATGATAAAAACTCGTATCTCAATGCTCAAGCTTATAATGTGCTTTTTGATGCTTTGAGCAATGTAGTTATATTTCAACTCATGCCATTCCGGGATGCTCATGAGTTGTGGACAAAGCTTCAAGATAAATATGGTGTGTCCAAGATTTGTAGGGATGATTGTTCTCCCTCCACCTTCGGCCGTATTGCATTCTCAACTTCATCTACTTCACCTACATGTGGATTGCCACAAGGTAATGATATGGTGAGTAGTGGTGATCATTTTAATGGTGATAGTGGGCTAATTGTTGATGATCCTTTATCAATATCTTATTGCAATGCTTCATCTTCGGACTTTAACACTTCGAGCACTCTTAATGTTTCACATGCTCGTGTCGATAGTCCTTGCATATCATGTAGCAATTGTTTGACTACATATCATAATTATATGTTTGCTATATCTTGTTGCCATGATAAAAATGTATCTATTTCCTCGAGTTGTTGTGCTAACAATGTAAAGGAAACCCAACACTCCATGTAACAAGATGTGGTCTTGAATGGTGCTTCAAGGGATCCTACATCATCATCTATTATTTCCTCACTTTTGCCTTATGGCTAAGGCTTCAAAGGTATCTCCTACTTTGAATCCTAATAAATATCATGATGATGATGTTGATGACAATGAGGATGAGGATAATGATGAAGAGTGTGATAATATTGCTTCCTTAAAAATTAAGGGAGAAATGGTTTTTAAAGCTCTTCATAAGAATAAAATTGCTCATTCCAACTTCATGGAAATCATGTCTATTGCCATTGAGGGAAAGAAATATATTGAGGAGTTGGAAGCTCATATCGAGGAGCATGAGACCACCATTGATAAAATGGAAGGTCATGAGCGTGATTATGCTAATGAGACCACGAAGCTATCTCAAGCTCTTGAAAATGAACAAACCACCAAGGAATCTCTTGAGGAGACCTTTGCTCTAGAATTATCTAGATTAAAGGAATCCCATGAAAGAGCTCTCGAGGTGGCTAATGATTTTAAAACTAAAAATGATAATCTTGAAGTTTCACATGCTAAACTCCTTGAGGACTTTGAGCACCTCGAAAATGGCTCAAGGGTCATTAAGAGTTCTCTCATTGAACTCACCGAGTCTCATGCTCAACTTGAAGCTTCATATGCTAAAGAGCTTGCCAAGCTGCCTTCTCCTCTTATTGTTAATGATGATGCTTGTGCTACTAACTCTATTCCTTGTGAAGCATCCATTTTGAAGGAGAATGTTGAGCTAAGGGCTCAACTTGAGTTGCTATCTAGCAATTGTGGGATATTGGAAGAAAGTCATGAAAAGCTCTCGAGCTCTCATGGTGATCTTCTAGTATCCCATAATGTGCTAAAAATAGCTCATGAGGCTAGTACTACTAAGGTAACATCTAGCAAGCCTCATGTGGACATTAGCACTACATCTAGTAGATATGCTTTATTACCATGTGCTAGTCCTCGTAGTTCATCTACTCATAGTGTTGCTACATCCTGTGATGAATTAATTTCCTTGCCTTGTTTCTCTAATGATGAAGCTTATACTTCCTCTAGTACTTGTGTTCATACTAACCATGTAGAGGAAATCAATGAGCTCAAGGCCCAAGTCACTTCTTTGAAGAAAGAATTGGAAAAGTGTCATGAAGGGAAGTCCTCACTCAACAATATATTGAGTGTGCAAAAATCCCCAAATGACAAAGGTGGACTTGGATTCAACTACAAGAATAAGAAGTCCACAAACTGCAAGAAGAAGGGTCAAGAACAAGTCAAGAATTCGGCCAAGATTATTGTTGGGAGACGTAGTAGTAAATCAAAAAAATCCTACGATCACCAAGATCCATCTATGGAGAAACCAGCAACGAGTAAGGGGAGAATGCATCTTCATACCTTTGAAGATTGCTAAGCGGAAGAGTTACAAGAATGCGATTGGTGGAGTCGTACTTGCAGCGATTCAGATCGCGGTGGATTCCGATCTTAGCGCCGAACAACGGCGCTTCCGCGTTCAACACACGTGCAGCCCGATGATGTCTCCTACGCCTTAATCCAGCAAGGAGGAAGGAGAGGTTGAGGGAGAGATCCAGCAGCACGATGGCGTGGTGATGGTGGAGCTGCGTGGTATTCCGGCAGAGCTTCGCTAAGCACTACGGAGAACGAGGAGTAGGAGGAGTAGGCCTAGGCCGAGGGAGGAGGAAACTTGTGTTCCTGGCAGCCCCCAAAACCCCACTATTTATAGGAGGAGGAGGAGGGAGGGCACAACCCTAGGGTTCCCACCCTACGAGCTGGCGGCAGCCCAGATGGCATCTGGTGCGGCGGCCACGAGAGGGAGTGGGAGGGGCGACGCCCTAGGTGGGCCTTAGGCCCATCTGCGCCTAGGGTTCCCCCCTTCCCACCTTTGCTGCGCCTTGGGATGGGTGTGGAGGCACACCAGCCCACCTAGGGCTGGTTTCCCTCCCACCTTTGGCCCACGCAGCCCTCTAGGGCCGGTGGCCCCACACGGTGAACCCCCGGAACCCTTCCGGTGGTCTCGGTACGTTACCGGTGATTCCCGAAACTCTTCTAATGACCAAAACCTCACTTCATATATATGAATCTTTACCTACAGACCATTCCGGAGCTCCTCGTGATGTCCGGGATCTCATCTGGGACTCCGAACAACCTTTGGTAACCACGTACACTATTTCGCTATAACCCTAGCGTCATCGAACCTTAAGTGTGTAGACCCTACAGGTTCGGGAGGCACGTAGACATGACCGAGACACCTCTCCGGTCAATAACCAACAGCGGGATCTGGATACCCATGTTGGCTCCCACATGCTCCATGATGATCTCATCGGATGAACCACGATTTCGGGGTTTCAATCAATCCCGTATACAATTCCCTTTGTCAACCAGTATGATACTTGCCCGAGATTCGATCTTCGGTATCCCTATACCTTGTTCAATCTCGTTACCGGCAAGTATCTTTACTCGTTCCATAGCACATCATCCCTTGGCTAACTCCTTAGTCACATTGAGCTCATTATGATGATGTCTTACCGAGTGGTCCCAGAGATACCTCTCCATCACACAGAGTGACAAATCCCAGTCTCGATTCATGCCAACCCAACAGACACTTTTGG
The DNA here is from genome assembly GCA_022496015.1 of Hordeum marinum. Lineage (NCBI taxonomy): Eukaryota > Viridiplantae > Streptophyta > Magnoliopsida > Poales > Poaceae > Hordeum > Hordeum marinum. The sequence continues at coordinate 78,877,194 of CM039673.1, forward strand.
AGATACCCGTAGTGTACCTTTATAGCCACCCAGTTACGTTGTGACGTTTGGCACACCCAAAGTATTCCTATGGTATTCGGGATTTGCACAATCTCATGGTCTAAGGAAACGATACTTGACATTAGAAAAGTTTTAGCAGACGAACTACACGATCTTGTGCTATGCTTAGGATTGGGTCTTGTCCATCACATCATTCTCCTAATGATGTGATCCCGTTATAATTGACGTCCAATGTCCATGGTCAAGAAACCGTGACCATCTCTGGATCAATGAGCTAGCCAACTAGAGGCTCACTAGGGACATGTTGTGGTCTATGTATTCACACATGTATTACGGTTTCCGGTTAACACAATTATAGCATGAACAATAGACAATTATCATGAACAAGGAAATACAATAATAACCATTTTATTATTGCCTCTAGGGCATATTTCCAACAGTCTCCCACTTGCACTAGAGTGAATAATCTAGTTACATTGTGATGAATCGAACACCCATAGAGTTCTGGTGTTGATCATGTTTTTCTCGTGAGAGAGGTTTAGTCAACAGATCTGTAACATTCAGATCCGTATGTACTTTACAAATATCTATATCTCCTTCCTGAATGTAATCACGAATGGAGTTGAAGCGGCGCTTGATGTGTCTTGTCTTCTTGTGAAACCTGGGCTCCTTGGCAAGGGCAATAGCTCTAGTTTTGTCATAGAATAGAGTCATCGGGCCTGGCGCATTGGGAATCACTCCTAGGTTGGTGATGAACTCCTTCATCCAGACTCCTTCCTTTGCTGCTTCTGGAGCAGCTATGTACTCCGCTTCACATGTAGATGCCGCCACGACGCTTTGCTTGCTGCTGCACCAGCTTACTGCCCCTCCGTTCAAAATATACACGTAACCGGTTTGTGACTTGGAGTCATCCGGATCTGTGTCGAAGCTAGCATCGACGTAACCCTTTATGATGAGCTCTTTGGCACCTCCATATACATGCCATGCTGTGTACCAGACCTGATGTGAACCTTGCCATAAGTATGGTAGGGAGGTACCAAAGTGATCCCGGAGCGGAACACTGGACATCGGTCAAGAATATCTTGAAGTACTTGAAAAGGACAAATGACATGTTTCTCGTATATGGAGGTGCCGAAGAGCTCGTCATAAAGGGTTACGTCGATGCTAGCTTCAACACAGATCCGAATGACTCCAAGTCACAAACCGGATACATGTATATTTTGAACCGAGGAGCAGTCAGCTGGTGTATATAGCTGCTTCGGAAGCAGCAAAGGAAGGAGTCTCGATGAAGGAGTTCATCACCGACCTAGGAGTAATTCCCAATGCGTCAGGCCCGATGACTCTATTTTGTGACAACACTGGAGCTATTGCCCTTGCCAAGGAGCCTAGGTTTCACAAGAAGACAAGACACATCAAGCGCCGCTTCAACTCCATCCGTGATTACATTCAGGAGGGAGATATAGATATTTGTAAAGTACATACGGATCTGAATGTCGCAGATCCCTTGACTAAACCTCTCTCATGAGCGAAACATGATCAACACCAGAACTCTATGGGTGTTCGATTCATCACAATGTAACTACATTATTGACTCTAGTGCAAGTGGGAGACTGTTGGAAATATGCCCTAGAGGCAATAATAAAATGGTTATTATTGTATTTCCTTGTTCATGATAATTGTCTATTGTTCATGCTATAATTGTATTAACCGGAAACCATAATGCATGTGTGAATACATAGACCACAACATGTCCCTAGTGAGCCTCTAGTTGGCTAGCTCGTTGATCAATAGATGGTCTCGGTTTCATGACCATGGACATTGGATATCGTTGATAACAGGATCACATCATTGGAAGAATGATGTGATGGACAAGACCCAATCCTAAGCATAGCACAAGATCGTGTAGTTCGTCTGCTAAAGCTTTTCTAATGTCAAGTATCGTTTACTTAGACCATGAGATTGTGCAACTCCCGGATACCGTAGGAATACTTTGGGTGTGCCAAACATCACAACATAACTAGGTGGCTATAAAGTTATGCTACGGGTATCCTCGAAAGTATCTGTTGGGTTGGCACGAATCGAGACTGGGATTTGTCACTCCGTATGACGGAGAGGTATCCCTGGGCCCACTCGGTAAGACATCATCATAATGAGCTCAATGTGACTAAGGAGTTAGCCACGGGATGATGTGTTACAGAACGAGTAAAGAGACTTGCCGGTAACGAGATTGAAAAAGGTATAGCGATACCGAAGATCGAATCTCGGGCAAGTATCATATATCGGTAGACAAAGTGAATTGTATACGGGATTGATTGAATCCCCGACATTGTGGTTCATCCGATGAGATCATCGCGGAGCATGTGGGAGCCAATAAGGGTATCGAGATCCTGCTATTGCTTATTGACCGGAGAGGTGTCTCGGTCATGTCTACGTGTTTCCCGAACCCGTAGGGTCTACACACTTAAGGTTCGATGACGCTAGGGTTATAGGGAAATAGTGTACGTGGTTATCGAAGGTTTTTCGGAGTCCTGGATGAGATCCCAGATGTCACGAGGAGCTCTGGAATGGTCCGGAGGTAAAGATTCATATATAGGAAGTGAAGTTTTGGTCATCGGAAGTGTTTCGGGGATTACCGGTAACGTACCGGGACCACCGGAATGGTTCCAGGGGTCCACCTAGTGGGGCCACAAGCACCAGAGGGCTGCATGGTCCACAAGTGAGAGGGAACCAACCCCTAGGTGGGCTGGTTCCCCCCTACAAGGGCCCAAGGCATAGCTGAAGGTGGGAAGGGGGAAAACCCTAGGGCAGATGGGCCCTAAGGCCCACCCTAGGACAGCCACACCCCTCTCCCACTGTGGCCGCCGGCCAGATGGGATCTGGGGGCTGACACACCACCCTAGGGTGGGAACCCTAGGGCACAGCCCTCCCTACTCCTCCTCCTATAAATAGAGGAGCCCTTGGGGCTGCCGGGGACACGCATCTCTCTCTCCTACAGCGCAGCCCTACTCCTCCCTCTCCTCGTTCTCCGTAGTGCTTGGCGAAGCCCTGCCGAAGACCACACAGCTTCACCGTCACCATGCCGTCGTGCTACCGGAGCTCTCCCTCAACCTCTCCTTCCTCCTTGCTGGATCAAGGCATAGGAGACGTCACCGAGCTGCACGTGTGTTGAACGCGGAAGCGCCATTGTTCGGCGCTTAGATCGGATTTCACCGCGATCTGAATCGCTGCGAGTACGACTCCACCAACCGCGTTCTAGTAATGCTTTCGCTTTGTGATCTTCAAAGGTATGAAGATGCACTTTCCCCATACTCGTTGTTGGTTTCTCCATAGATGGATCTTGGTGGTCGTAGGAATTTTTATGATTTACTACTACGTCTCCCAACATCTGTATACCCATGTTGGCTCCCACATGCTCCACAATGATCTCATCGGATGAACCACGATGTCAGGGATTCAATCAATCCCGTATACAATTCCCTTTGTCTACCGGTATGATACTTGCCCGAGATTCAATCGTCGGTATCCCTATACCTTGTTCAATCTCGTTACCGGCAAGTATCTTTACTCGTTTCGTAACGCATCATCCCGTGGCTAACTCCTTAGTCACATTGAGCTCATTATGATGATGTCTTACCGAGTGGGCCCAGAGATACCTGTCCATCACACGGAGTGACAAATCCTAGTCTCGATTCGTGCCAACCCAACACACACTTTCAGAGATACCCGTAGTGTACCTTTATATCCATCTAGTTACGTTGTGACGTTTGGCACACCCAAAGTATTCCTACGGTATCCGGGATTTGCGCAATCTCATGGTCTAAGAAAACGATACTTGACATTAGAAAAGCTTTAGCAGACGAACTGCACAATCTTGTGCAATGCCTAGGATTGGGTCTTATCCATCACATCATTCTCCTAATGATGTGATCCCATTATCAATGACATCCAATGTCCATGGTCATGAAACCGTGACCATCTATTGATCAACGACCTAGCCTACTAGAGGCTCACTAGGACATGTTGTGGTCTATTTATTCACACATGTATTACGGTTTCCGGTTAACACAATTATAGCATGAACAATAGACAATTATCATGAACAAGGAAATACAATAATAACCATTTTATTATTGCCTCTAGAGCATATTTCCAACAATTATTTGCTTCAAGTGCAAAATATAAGGGTACCATGTAAGATCTTGCCCATTGAAGAAGAAGCCTCAAAGTATAAAATCAACAAGGGAAGCGGCCACAAGTTCAATCACATGCTCAACCTCAAGTTGAAGAAAGGCCTTTTCCCAAGAAGACCCAAGTCACCACTCCTCAAGTTGAGAAATCAATTGAGAAGAAAGTAAAGGGTAGATGTTGCTACTTATGTTGTGAGAAGGGTCACTTCACTTCTTATTGCACGAAAGGTATCTCATCCAACCCAATCATTATTGGTGATACCTATTCTCTTGGGAAGGATAAGCTTGGCAATGTGTTCGCCAAATGTGTTGGTACTCAAAGTGGTGTCAAGAAAAGAACCATTTGGGTAGCCAAGCCTATTGTGACTAACCCCTTAGGACCCAACTTGGTTGGGGACCAACAAGCTCAAACTTTATCAATAGGTGTTGTTGGAGGGCATTGGTGACTTGGCTACATCATGAAGATTTAACGGATCTTCATCATTCATATTATTTCAAGCCAAGTCATCTGGATTATCAAGTCTCTATCTTATAACCAATGTGCCTCCTTGCGGTAACTTGTACTTAAATTGTTTACATTGTTAGTTACTTGGCCCTTTGCATGTTGTGGTTTTGTACCTTGCATGTGCTTGTATATGGTGTGCCTCCGGCTTGCTTATCTTGAATAATCAAGTATGGGTATGTTGGTTTCCACATCATGTATGTGTGCATATTGTGTTGAGACTTTTTACATCTTGTCTTATCTTAGTTGGCTCTTGTGAGGAGTTAATGGATTATCCCATTTTGGGGGAGTGATTTGCTTTGTGCACCTCATGATCCTACAAATGTGAGTACATGAGACCACCTAGTTTGGATATTACAAGATTATCTAGCTTCTATGTGGTATGTCTTCTCATGAGAAATTCAAATTCTAAATGGTCCATTAATCATCTCTTGTTGGATTTCATGTACCACTTGTTAATAACGTTGGGTTACCACATTATGGGGGAGTAACATACTATGTGCACATTACAAGCCTAGAGAATGTGTACATTTGAGATATTGTCACTTAGTGTTGATATTATAATTTATCCTGTTCCTAAGTGGCATGTTAGCTCTACAAGTGTCATTTGCTTATGATTTACGTGTGATGTTGGATATCTTTGCAATCTACCAATAGGAAATCTTTCGAATTACTTCTTGTCCTTTGACAATTGGTATGCTTTTATGTGGTAGAAATTGCTAATCATCTTTACATTATATTTTCTTTATCGTTTGTCTTCCTTGCCTCGTGTGGATCTTTTTGAGCATGTCTAGTGTTTCTATAGATATAGGGAAAGTGATGATCCCATCACGTGCATGTTATCCAAATGCAAATTCTATATAATGCACATCTCTTAGGGGAGCTCTCCTATTTTCTTTAGAACACTCTCTTTATGTGTTTATCATAAAATCTTTTGATCCTCATCAAGTGTGTGTTGGTGGGAGGCAAGCCTTTTCTCTATGGTGCTTTGTGCCATCATAAAAATTTGCAGAGGGTTTGGTTTGGTTGGAACCTAGCTCTCTTTTGGGAACTTGATACCTGTTGTTTTCCTTCAATTGGTATCTTGTTTCCTTCTATTTGGCATGTGTCAATGGATATCCCATTCCTTGATGTATATTTTAGTTGGTATCCATCAAGTGATAATTTTTTGTTTGATATCTTATTTTCACTTGGTTCCTTATCTTTATGTATCTTATCAACTGTGTGTTGATTTGGTTCTTGAAAGCCTTGAGCATGCATATTTTCTACATGTACTTTCATTGGCATATTCTCTTTCCTTGACCCAATATATAGGGGAGACTCCACTATGACATAAATTGGCTAAAGTGTGCATGAAATTCAATTTCATATCAATATGCACATATTTATGTGGAGTTTTGTCCTATGTATTGTTGGTCCACTAACTTTTTGGTCCCAATGAGTTTGGGTGCCATTTTGTTTGTGCCGTTGTTCTAGGAACAATTGGAGATACCTTGGATGCTCGACTCACTTACAAGGAAGGTGTTGACACCATGTGCTTATTGGAGGCAAGCTAGGCTGATCAATGAACCACTATCTACTTCATCAATCCAATGCTATCTTGATAACAAGTATCTACTTCATGCATGCATTGCTCGCATTCAGCCTTTTATAGGTTGCATCATGGCATGAACTTCTTGAGTCTTTATTGTGGTACTTGTTTCTTTTCTCAAAGCATCTCAACGATGATGTCATATTGCTCGGTGTGATGTCTTTGATGTTCGTGTATTGGGAGTTCATTTATGTACAAAAATAAAATATTAGGCTACGTGCTATGCTTTCAAGCAAAGATCTTATTGGTATATTTATGACTCCCTTTTGGGTATCTTGTTCGTTCCTTCTTGTAACTATTTCGTGTGTACATCATTCTTTGTGGATATATCATCATGATTGTCCTCTACCTAGAATCTTATACACATGAGATATGTTACATCTCTAGTTGCTATCCTCTTTTCTTTCACATCCATCGTTGCATTCCCTTTTTATTTCCTTGGTGGTTTCGTGAAAGAATTTGTCTTGAGTGCGGATCTTATATCCTTGCATCTTGATGCACTCCTTGGCGGTGAAGATTATTTTCCTCATGCTTGTCTTCGCGAGGGTTTTGCCATCTCGATTGGTATTCCTCCTCTTGACAATGTTATTATTTCCTATCTTCACTAGGGGTTGTCACAAGCTTTGTTTTTTAATTTTCTTATTAGTAATCTTGTGAACCCATTTTCTAGTGGCTTGTGTGTGGGAAGGATATGTCTTGCACTTTATGTCTCATTTCATCAAGACTATGTTAATGCTTAATGCTCATCCTTATATTAGTCTTCTCAAGTGCTTTGCCATGACTCACACACATCATTTTGGTTGAGCCTATTCTACTTCCTTGCACTTGTTGTGTGTTTATATTGATTTTGGGGGAGTCATGATCCTATTTTGTGCACTTGTAGTCAAATACAAAAATTCTTAATTATGCACAAATCATGGGGAGATCCTCTAGTTTCTTGGTAAACACTCTTTTTCCCATATCATAATATCTTTCATTCATATGGCTCGTAGGACCATGTGATTGTTTGTTCCAATTGGTTTTCTTTTTATTGCTTGCTTCACTCTGGTGTATGTTTTTGTGCCATACAGTCCTTTTTGCAATCTTTGGATCATCAATATAGTTTGCTTTCCTCGAACTACTTATCATTGGATATGTGTATTTTATTACACTCATATTTTGAGAAATACATACCTTTTGGAGGAACACCTATTATATTGGCTTTCTAACTTTTCACCCATTTTAGCAATCGATGCCAATGGGGGAGAAGTTTAGAGAGTTTAGTTTGGAAAGCTTAATTAGAGAGTTTTGCTTTTATTGCTTAAGCATTTGCATCTCACACCCATGCACTACTCTGCATGTGTGTGTGCTTGGTTGTGCTTATTTCCTTATATAAACTCTCTTGAAAGTGGTTGTCATCAATTACCAAAATGAGGGAGATTGTAAGAGCACATTTCTCCATGTGTGGTTTTGGTAATTGATGACACCCCTATGGACTAATGGTTGCCTTGAGTTAGATTCGAAGGATTTGTCCATAGGGACTCCTTGAAGTCCATCTGTTGGGTTTCAAGGAGTTTATATGATGACCAAGGTGGTATTCAAGGTTTATCCAAAGATTGGTTATGTGAGAGTTGAGCTTATTGCAAGCATGTCTTGAAGAAGAAGATTGTGTGAGCATTCATGATTACCTTCAAGACATCATCTTTATGAAGAGAGAAGATAAGATACAAGGTTCATCAAGACTAAGTCAAAGAGTGAATCAAGTTGATCAACACACAAACCATACAACATGTAACGAGAGGGATAAAGTGATCCCATGGTATGGTAAGCATTGGCCATTACACTTTGTGTACTAACCCATGTTCCTTGTGAGATTTCTTTGTGGGGTCAGGTATATTTCCATGGGATTGCATCAAGAGGAAGATCCCATACAACCCATGGAAGATGACATCAAGCGGTGATCGTCATCAAGGTTCCAGTGTGCAAGTTCAAGTGAATCATCACGGAGAGATCATGCTTGAAGCTTGTCGTCCATTGTGGTGACAATGGACTTGTGAAGATGTGCCGAAGAGTGGCTCACCCATAGTGAAGTATGGGGGAGCAATCTACTAGTCTTCATCGAGCCGGCGCAATCAAGAAAGTTGGTCCATCTTGAGAAGGACAAGATCATCATCATCTAGATCAAGTGGACTATGCGCAAGGCAAAGGTTTGATCTTGATAAGGTTTTACTTTTTACCGGTCTCATAGTGGTAGTTGGGAGACCAGGTTATAGGATCGATAGCCGTACTATCAAGGGGGGCTCTCAAGTGAGTAGCTTGATCGTATCGTTCGTTGAGAGTTCAAACCATTTGCATCCTTGCATCATCATCTTTCTTGGTCCTTATTTGGTTTTTCTCTATGTGAGTTTTTGAGCTTATGGTCTTCATCGTGATAAGTTCAAGCTCATTGAGAACAGATTTCGTATGCATCATATTGTGTTTTCGGTGTTGGAGATTTTGCCGGATATTTATTAGGAAGGTCATCTTCCTTATCCTAGTGGCATTTATTCTCCATTGGTTGTTATTAATTGAACTATTCATTGTTGGATAGCTTTCGTTGTCCTTTATCTAACAAGCTTGAGTTTGCTCAAATCGGAGCCCGTATGCGAAAGTTGTGGTTGTTTTAGTATTACCTGTTTTACATAGAGAGGTTGTACCGCCCCATAGAGAGGTTGTACCGGTCAAGTGTTTGGAGCGGTTGTACCGGTCAAGTGTTTGGAGAGGTTGTACCGCTCCAGAATTGGTCCGGAGGCTGTACCGGCCATGTACCACTCTACCACCGGACTTAGTTATGTTTTGGAGCGGTTATTGGGCGGTTGTAGACCGGTTGTTCCGGTATAATTGGTACTATCGGTTGTACCGATGAGCAGAGAGGTTGTACCGCTCCTATGTGATTCTGCACATAACGGCTAGATTCGTGAAGACCTATTTTAGGGGTCTTCTTCCCCAATGGTCCCCATCTTTTTAGCTCGTGTTTGCCCCCCATTGTTGACCCTCTTTGAGCTTGCTATCTCTCAATCCCTCCAATGATTCTTGATCCTTTTTGAGTGAAAAGAGAGAGGAGATCTAGATCCACATGTCCACCAATCACTTTCTCCTCTATGTGAGGGGAACCCCTTGGATCTAGATCTTGGAGTTCTTCATGTTCTTCTTCGTTCTTCCTCTCACTTTCCTCCATAGCATCAGTTGTTGTGGTGGGATTTGGGAGAGAAGGACTTGGGCAATCTGTGTGCCCTTGCCATTGCATTTGGCGCATAGGTTTGAGTTCTCCACGGTGATACGTGGAAGTGAGAAGTTGAGAAGCTTATTACTCTTGGGTGTTTGAGCACCCTAGAGCTTGTTCCTCTTGGGTGCTTTGGCACCCTAGACGGTTGGTGGTGCCTCGGAGCTCAATCAGTGTGGTGCAAAGCTCTGGGCAAGCTTCGGGGTCTCCAATTAGGTTGTGGAGATTGCCCCGAGCATTTGAGGTCACCTCGGAGCCACATTCCTTTGTGGTGAAGCTTCGTGGTGTTGTTGGGAGCCTCCAATTAAGTTGTGGAGTTTGCCCCAACCTTGTTTGTACAGGTTCGGTGACCGCCCTCAAGGGTCCCTTAGTGGAATCACGACATCTTGCATTGTGCGAGGGCGTGAGGAGATTACGGTGGCCCTAGTGGCTTGTTGGCAAGCATTATGCCTCCACACTGCTCCGAACAGAGATTAGCATCCGCAAGGGTGTGAACTTCGAGATACATCATTGTCTCCGTATGCCTCGGTTATCTCTTACCCGAGCCCTTTACTTATGCACTTTACTTTGTGCTAGCCATATTGTTTCATGTTATATACTCCCTACGTCCCATAATGTAAGACGTTTTTTAACACTAGTGTAGTGTTAAAAAACGTCTTACATTATGGGACGGAGGGAGTATCTTGCTATCACTTAGTTGTTTATCTTGCTTAGCATAAGTTGTTGGTGCACACAGGTGAGTCTAGTTGTTTTAGGTTTTGTGCTTGACTAATTAAACAATAGTTTTATTCCGCATTTGTTCAATCCTAAACCGTAATTATTTTAAAGCGCCTATTCACCCCCCTCTAGGCGACATCCACGTCCTTTCAGCAATCCACATATACACTTCAACAAAAATAACATGATAAAAGGGTCATAAGCAAAGTTAGAAGATAAAAATGCCATGTTCTCAAGCAAAATTGCAGCCATGGCAATATTCTTCAGATAGATAGGGGAAAAGACACAACGAATGTTATCATCATGGCAACATAAGCTTCTCGTTGCCATCGCAAACACACCTATTAAATTAACCAAAAAATACATGGCAACATAAGATTCTAGTTGCCATGGCAACACATCTATAAAATTAACAAAATTGAATGCAACGCATCATAAATTTACATGGCAATCACAACTGAGGGTGTCCCTGACTAGCGGTATCATCCTGAGGTGCTTTATGATCATGGCCCAAACCAGGGTCCACTAAGCCACCACCTAGACGACAGCCGAAGCCCGGAGACTTGATCATGGGCAAGTTGAAAATTATCAAAGACTTGAGGGACACTCCAAGAACAACCTTGTATTCGACATGTTGGCAACCGACCTAATGTGTAACCTAGGTACCTTGGGCATCTATATAAGCCAAGGGTTTTAGTTCATAGAGATACAATTACTCACCTTAGAGTTTAGAGCATACACAACCGATCTCGTGGTAGATCATCATCATGTACTCGATACCCCAAGAAGGATGTAGGGCTTTACCTCTTCAAGAGGGCCCGAACCTGGATAAATATCGTCTTCCTTGTCTACTGTTATCATTGATCCCAGATCCACAACTCGGGACCCCCTACCCGAGATCAGCCGGTTTTAGCACGACATTAGTGGCCCACACAAGTCCCTCTGTGTGGTCCAATCAGATCGATGGATCGTCTTCAGATCAACAACGACATTAGCTGCAGGCCTGCGGCGACATCTTCGTCCCCGACCAGTTGTTCGCGTTTGGTAGCGTTGTTATCCATGCTTGCGTCACCGGCCTCCTCGCCCGTGTTGAGAGCTTTGTCCCTGACCAAATGGTCATGTTCGACAGCCTGAAGTACACTGCAAAACCCCACGATGACCCTGCCCTCTCTGGTCGGGCCCCAGATCGGTTGGAAAACTTATTGGGCACCATGGCCTTGATCTTCGAATCAATCTCCGATTTGGGCATTGCACCAGATACCACATCGGATCCAGCGTCATGCATGGACCAATGATCGTCATCTAGGGTCTCGACCTAGTGTCTGACCCCCCTGAGCCGGCTTTGAGACTGGATCCCGCATCCGATCTATCATTAGGCAGGGACCCAATCATCACTTCGGGTCTTGGACCTAAATCCTATCCTATACTTCGAAACCGGCCACGAGCTTGGATCGATTACTCCCACCATGACCCCAGCCCCTACGAAGGCCGACTTAAGACCTAACGCAGGTTCTCCGGCTCCGACGAATGTGCTTCAGATCAGCCCGACCTATAGCCAGGCAATGAACCCGACAAACCTCTCTCTCTCTTTCTTAAACGAGATGCTAGACCAAATCCAAAGCCTTGGGATTTCGGATGACAAAACTTCAGTCTACGATCGAATCAGATGTAAAGTCGATAGCCAAAAATTTTACATCCCACCCACCACCCACCTATCGTAACGTTCGAGGACCTAACCGACGTGCTTGAGTACGCATCGGACGAAACCGATATGTTTCTCGTGTTCGGACTCCCGTAAAGCTTTTCATGTTTGTTCCAATTTACGGAAGAAATCGCGTCCGAACCGCATCACGAACCGATCCAGGCCATCATTGGATGGCTTCCGTGGTCCGGATAGCGCGGTACGGACGGATAAGAACGGTTCATGGGTCCATCTTAAAGATGTCCTTATTCCAACATAGCCACACTCTTATTTCTCTTGAAAGAAATTCGGCGACAAAGTTTAACATTTCACCCGGTGGCTCGAATCGGGCACCCACTATTTCCACATACCCGGTAGAACCCGAACCGACTAGCGGAAATGGGTCTCAAAGTCTCAACTGAACCCGCAAGCTGGACAGCTGGCCGCAAAAACCCCTCCCCTGTTCGTCGCCAATCCCCATTTCCCACAAACCCCCGTCCCCTCGCTCCGCCAACCCAACCACTCCGCCTCCGCCTCCGCCGAGGGCGAGAAGCTTCGAGGAGCTAGGGTTTCCCGTGCCGACCGATGGCGCTGGTCGTCGTCGTGGTGCTGCCCTCGCAGCCGCCGCCGCCCCCGCCGCCCCCGCCGGAGCAGATCGTCGTCGCGGTGCTGCCCTCGCCGCCGCCGCCGGCGGCGCTCGTGCTCTTCGCCCGCGTCCTCTACGTCATGGAGATAGCCCTCATCTACATGGACCTCGCGGGTGCGTGGGTCATGTCCGCGGCCTTGGCTGCACAGGTCGTCGCGCTCCGCGCCTGGGGCGAGGGCTCCGCTCCCGTCCTGTTCCTCAATGCGGTCATGTACGGGGCCCTCAACGTCTGCGTCTGCACCGTCCTTGCGTTGCTCGCGCTTCTCGTCCTCCTGCTGTGCACCAAGTGCGTGGCCCGCGTGATTGCACCTGTATCTGGATCCGCTTCGGGATTCAAGAAGGTACCGTGCAAATTAACTCCATGTCATCTTTATTCCGGTCAAATTGCAGCAGTACATAGGCCAGTGTGATAATTATGTTCTAATTAAGTTGTCATATACTACAGTATATTGTGGTCTAATTAATTTCGTATTTCAGGTTGTCCTGATGAGTAGTGGTGGTAGTAGATTTTTTCCATGTGTGTTCATCACTTCATTTGCATCCTACCATTTCCGAACCATTCCATATATAATGCTCATCCTTATGGTTTTGTTGAAATTATTTTCCTCCTCCTCAGAGCGCCTTGGGAGCAATCAGGACGGAGTTGGCTGCACACTTGTTTAGGCTTCTGCGCCCCGTGGTGCTTGGATTTGTCGTGGATGGGGCCTTCTTCCTGCTAGCACTCGCTGGTCTTCTGGTAAAGACGATGTCGCCACATGTGGAGGGATCGATGTCTCAGGGGGAAATGGTCGGTTCTGTAATCGAGGATGTGGGGATATTTGGTATGCACGCGACAATTTGCTTTCTTATCATCCCAGCTCTGGCTCTTAGTGTTTGGAGGGAGTGCTAGGTGGACAGGAACGGACCATCGCAGTTCTGTTGAGGTATATATATACCTCCCCCTTTTGCTTTGCTCCCCTGAATCTGTGGGCCATATGATCTTTCTCAAGTATAATCTGCATATTTTGTGTAGCCTCTTAATAGCACGAAAAGAGTCAGTGTTGTTAGTTTGCCATCATTTATCTTATCTTAGTGATTATTGGTGTTGATATTTGTTAAGATGGAGCATTGTTCCATATAAAACCAATGATGATTTTGCTATTTCCTCTGGTCATTGTCTATTAGCATTCATGTTGAAAATGGTATTGACATCGATCTTAAATTGTGCAAGGTGCCAACTGCTGCAGTTCTACAATTCTACTGTATGCCTTTGTTACAAAGTGATGATCATTAAAATTATCGATATTCCACATATTAGAAAAAAGTAATATTAACTGTTCCACTCCATGGTCCCCTGTGATCGTTGTATCATTGCAGGGAGTGAGATTATAACATTGTTTGCATGCTTCTAAACTGTTTGCAAGCACCTTTTTTTGTGAATTCTTGTCACTGGTAATTTCCACACTGAAACCAATGGGAAGACCCAAAGTTTACAAGTCTTGGCTATGGTATATGAGTCTACTCTTCTTAGCTGCATTTGGCAATTAAGATGTTGCGCCATGTGTCGTGACTCTGGTAAAAAGATGTAAACTATTTGATCATGTAAATAAATAGCATGAGGTAAAATGGCACTCCTCTAGTTCTTTTAACAATGATAAACTTGTATGTGCCGCTATGCCCGGTAGAATTGCCATTGTACCTTTGTCCGTTGTTCTGTGACTCAGTTTACTGTTTTTATACTTCAGTAAAAGAAAGTAAACTGTTTGATCATGTACATAAATAACATGACAGTAAACGTATGCACATCTAGTACTTTAAGGTGGTGCTATGCCACTACATTTTGGTAGACATCCCTTTGAGAACAGTTAATATCTTATGTTGCAAGTTCATATTATCAGTTGTGTGTTTGTTAGCACTACCTTGAAAGGACGAGAAAGATTCAAATTCTGTAATATCTCACAAGATAGAAGTTACTCCCTCTGTAAACTAATATAAGACTTTTTAGATTCAAATTTAAACTAATATAAGACTTTTTAGATTCAAATTCTAAGTAGTGATCTAAACAGTCTTATATTAGTTTACAGAGGTAGTACTTCATTGCTGGAGAATGACTGGCATTGCCTTTAGATTTATACTACTTCAAACTAAACTGTTGGATGGTTAATGTTGATATGACAATGTTCTTATATGTGGTAATCTGATCAAATTCTGGGTTGGGTTATTGGCAGATGAAGCTAAGAAGAGAAGGTGTCCGGAGAATTTTTCAAGGAGCTACATTACCCATTCAGCTGATGGTTGTGAGTGATCCCAAGTTCCCAACAGATACAAGTTTTCAGAGGAAAAAGAGAGTTTTTGCAGACTTGCTTCTTTCTGTTAGTAGATCCTAATCGTCGATAGCTGTGAAAACTTTTGTAGTCGTGCTTCTTTCTGCTATTACTAGATCCTAATCGTCAATAGCCATGAAGTTTCTTGGGTCATTATGAGTCAGGTGGTGATATTCGGTACTCCTCCGCGCTACTCGCTTACAAGTTTGCACTAGAGTATTGGCGTATATATGGTGGTGGAATTGCGTTCATGATCTCTTTGTAATATCCTATTGGAAGAAAATGCTTCCATGAGACATTAATCTTGTGAATCTACTGCCATCGGTTTGCGTTCTTGTATGTTGTATGCACGAATGCACGATAGTAACGTTCTACAGGTGGGTTATGTATGTGTTGCCATTTTGAATATCCTCGTGGTTATCTACTGCCATCGTGGTCGTTTTATGTTGCCTCCGCCTGCTGGCATGCTTGCATTGTAGTGGCTGCTGAACTTCATTGCATTTTTTAACGTTATGATGATTAGTGGTACGACTAGAGGTACAAATTTGCAATCTTGTAGAATATTTGGTAAAAAAAATTGCGTTAGGTCTATGTACGTGTATGTTACATAGACGTGAGTCAAGGAACCATGGATTAAGAGTGCACCACAAAGGCGCGCTAGACATGGAAATGGGAGTAAAAACACCACCATGGCCCGTTTGGGGTAGGTATTTAAGAGCATCTCTAGCAGACACCGTATAATGTCGACCTGTAAAATGCGTTTACGGTTTACGAAAAAACGGCTTTGCGGGTTCTTTTTACGAGTTTGCTTTGCGGGGTCTGCTCGGCTGCATCCCACGCCGGCCCACAAATTATTAATTTGCATTTCATTTTGGGCATGAAAACACATTTCGTTGCTTCTTTATTTTTTTCAAAGGCATTGGATACATCATAATTCATCAAATCTTTGCTAGAATAACAAGATCAAAGAAAACAAGAACCACAATTAGACATTTTAAAAGATATCCAACTTACATAACTGCTCCCACTAGTTGGACCAACATCTTCTCCATGCATTCATTGTTGATGATTTTGTATTCTTCATTCGTCTTTTTTGATTCTAAATAAATAGACGTTGCTTTCCCTCTAGTTTCTTCTCTAATTGCACATGCAGCTGCATCATTAGCCTCAATTCTACGAATGAGTGTACGAACATCTATTAAGTTTCTTCTTATCAATAAATCGATGTGTTCTTTCCAATACCAAAATGAGCATCCACCTTCCTACACACATGACCATCTCACGCTACCGAAATTGAACCGAATAGGTTGACAAAATCGAATGAAAATAAGAACATACCCCGTCGTTTTTGCATTTGAAGAATACCCATTCAGGGTGTCGCGACGCTAGATGTTAGCCGCAGTATTGTCCGTTTGCAATCGTCGCACTGTATGAGCGGCATCGGCGAGCCGGCGATTTGCTGCGCGAGATCCGAGCCCGAGCGAAGGCCGACCGAGTCCTTGCCGGCAAATCGACGACAGTGGCTAGAGGACGAACCAGCACCTGCATGCGGCGTTGGGGCTTTGTCGGGGTTATGCAGGGTGCTCCCCGACCAGTCCATGGCTTCGCGCAGTTGCCAGTGGCCGGAAACGCCAAATCCGGCGGTCGCGACAAATAGTCGTCGATCTGCAACTTTCCGTCCGACCGAGGCAGGAGGAAGTGGTCGAGGTCAATCTCGGACGTGCGGCGGCCCGCCGACATGGATCCCAACTGCTGGTATGGCCGGAATCGTAGGCGGTGGCCCGTCGGCGGTGGGTAGGGAAAAGCACGGGCTAACCCCCCCCCCCCCCCCCCCGCCAACCGCTCCCGCTATATATAGGGAACCGACGGGGCGAGGGGGAGAACCTGCATTTTCGCGGGTTGGGGTGGGAATTTTGCCGTGCCCCGCAAATTTTTTTACGGGTCTGACGCCTTCGCGGGGTCTGATCGGGCAGCTTTTTTCGCGCGGACCAGTATTTTGGCGGTTATTTTGCAGGTGAGGGCACTATATGGGGTATGCTAGAGATGCTCTAACACATGGGAAACGCTAACAATTAGTTGGCAGATCGCTCGGCCGCCTCCTCCACTTACCACATGCCTTTATGGGCCCACACTCAATTCTATCTCGGACCAGAAGCATCGCGTGTTCGCTGTCATGAACTATCAACGGAGGTGCTTTGCAACAAGTGTTGTGTTGCAACGAGGTTCTGCAACAGGATCTATGTTGCAAAAAATTGTGCAAAAGGAAAATGTTCAAAAAAATCCGCAATGAGACCTCTGTTTCAAGAAAAAATCCGCAATAAGACCTATGTTCCAAAAAAAACTACCAAAAAGAAAATAGTTTGGAAAACAATTCCGCAACAAGGCCTCTATTACAAAAAAAATGCAACAGGACCTCTATTGCAAAAGTTTCTGAAACATGACCTCTATTCCAAAAGGTTCTGCATCGCAATCGTTGTTGCAATGGTAAAGACGAGGCTGGCCGGTGGTTGGCACCAGATCTAACGGCTAGAGTGGCGACTGATCTTTAAAAAAGATTTGTCGACTGACGCGTAATGTGCCCCTTAATAGATATCATCGATCCAACAGTTTGCTCGTTCTAACGGTGATTCTGATCGGTGGGGCCTATTTATCACGCCCATAATAAAAATCAGAATAACCAAATGAAGACCTAATTAAGTGCTAGACAATATATTAAGCGTGACCCTCTTACTCTTTCAAGTGATTGCTTCCACATTAAGAACCAAAAAATGATGGTATATTTAATGTAGGAGTAGCTATATTTGCATATTCACAAAACTACAAGCCTTACAATAAGAAAATTCTGTTTTTTTATATTTGTCTAACAAACTGAAAAAAGAGGGAGTACCTTGAAAGCAAACAACAAAGATAACCTTGACACCAACCGACGAGTCGGGGTGCCGGGGAGCGCCCTCGTCGACCCCCTTTGGTCCCTCATCGAAGGAGTCCAACAACATGACCCCGAGCTCAGCGTACCACCTCGAACCAACAAGCGAATGTCAAACCTCAGGAGCCTCCATCGCATAATACTTCAACACTATCTAACTAACGGCATTGCTCACTCATAAAATCTCTTTTCTTGTTAAGGACAATCATGCTCCTCTCATTTAACTTTTGACTCTAGTGTGTATTTGAACTCATTCAACTTCAGTTTTAGAATCATTGTTTTTGTGGTGAAATTAAAGCCTACATTAACCATAATAAGTGATTACAATCAACTGATTACAATCCCCATATTGGGGGGGGGGGGGAGGGGGCACCTATGACCACCGTCGAGCAGGACACGCTACCAAGCACCAATAACGGGATATCGACAACCTAAAACAGGAGGAAGAAATCTTTGCCTACTAGCCTCTAGAAACAAATGATCAAAGGCTCATTTATGCAAAAGATATAGTAGAACTGCATGCGCGGACAAGGAGAAAGCCCCTAGAACGGGCGGTGGCCTCCCAGTGGAAGATGGAACAACACCGAGAGCCTCCATGTCAAGGATTTGCACCAAAAGATCTCAATGTAGGCCTCTAATGTAGGAGGATGAGAAGGGTTGACACCGTGTACGTAGGATGTCGGCGGAAATTCCCCTCAAGCCAGAGCAAAAGAAAAGATAAGATACAATCCCCAACTCAAGCAAAGAAAACCACAAACCATCTACGAAGAACTGATACGGCGATACGGGATACGACAATTTCTAAAAATAACAATACAACAAGCATATATGAATAGTAATAAAATTGTTGGAGAACATTGCATGGGAAACAAAAAAATTCCTACGCTTCACCAAGATCAATCTAGGAGATGAGCATCTATGAGAGGAGATATTGGATCTACGTACCCTTGTAGATCGCTAAGCGGAAGCGTTAAAGAACATGGTTGATGTAGTGGTACGTCTCCGCGATCCAAACCGCAAGCCGTCCCACGAACTCCCGATCAAGTGCCGAACGGACGGCACCTCCGTGTTCAGCACACGTGCAGCTCGATGAAGATCTCCGCCTTCTTGATCCAGCAAGAGGGAGCAGAGAGGTAGATGGGTTCGCCGGCAGCACGACGGCATGGCGGCGGCGGTGGTGGAGCTGATCCGGCAGAGCTTCGCTAAGCGGCACCGAACCAATCTACTAGAGGAGAGGCAATCGGGGAGGGAGGAAGGGTTGCGTCGTGACTTAGGGTGTGGCTGCCCTCCTCCCTCTCACATATATATAGGGGAAGAGGAGGAGGCTGGCCGCCCTAGGGTGTCCCCTAGGGTTGGTGCGGCGGCCAAGGGAGGTGGGCCGGCGGCCAGGGTGGCTTGGCCACCAAGTTTGGTGGCTAGCCCACCCTTTTGGCCCAGCCCAAGCCTCTAGCCGCATGGGCCTTGAGGTGGGAGGTGCGGCCAGACCACCAGTGGCTGGCTCGCACCCTCTCACAGCCCATGTGGCCCTTTGGAGTAGATGAGCCCACCCGGGGGACCCCTAGGAACACTTCCGACACTCCGTCACACCACTTGCAGGTCACAGAACTTTTCCGAAACTCAAATACCAACTTCAATATATGAATCTTTACCTCCGGACCACTCCGGGACTCCTTGTGACGTCCGGGATCTCATATGGGACTCCGAACAACCTTCGGTTACCAACACACATAACTCATCTATACCGAAACGTCACCGAACCTTAAGTATGCAGACCCTACGGGTTCGAGAACCATGTAGACATGACCGAGACACCTGTACGGTAAATAACCAATAGCGGGACCTGGATGCCCATATTGGTTCCTACATGTTCTACGAAGATCTTTATCGGTCGAACCTCTATATAAAGGATTCAGACAATCCCGTATGTAGTTCCTTTTGTTCTTCGGTATGTTACTTGCCCGAGATTCGATCGTCGGTATCTTTATACCTAGTTCAACCTTGTTACCGGCAAGTCTCTTTACTCGTTCCGTAATAGAAGATCCCGTGACTAACACTTAGTCACATTGCTTGCAAGGATTGTTGTGATGTTGTATTACCGAGTGGGCCCCGGGATACCTCTCCGTCACACGGAGTAACAAATCCCAGTATTGATCCATGCCAACTCAACAAACACCCTTGGAGATACTTGTAGAGCACCTTTATAGTCACCCATTTATGTTGTGACGTTTGATGCACACGAGTCACTCCTCCGGTGTTAGTGAGTTGCATGATCTCATGGTTATAGGAACATATACTTGACATGCAGAAAACAGTAGCAATAAACTTACAAGATTATATGCTACATTCATAGTTTGGCTCTTGTCCATCACATCATTCTCCTAATGATGTGATCCCGATATCAAATGACATCTCATGTCCATGGCCAGGAAACCTTAACCATCTTTGATCAACGAGCTAGCCCGCTAGAGGCATACTAGGGACACAGTGTTTGTCTATATGCCCACACATGTATTTAGTTTCCAATCAACACAATTATAGCATGGACAATAAGCGATTATCATGAACAAGGAAATATAATAATAAACACTTTATTTATTGCCTCTAGGGCATATTTCCAACAGTCTCCCACTTGCACTAGAGTCAATAATCTAGTTCACATCATTATGTGATTTACATTGTAATGAATCGAACACCCATGCCGTTCTGGTGTTGATCATGTTTAGCCATTGGAAGAGGTTTAGTCAATGGGTCTGCAACATTCAGATCCGTGTGCACTTTGAAAATATTTATGTCCTTATCCTCGACCTAATCGCGGATGGAATTGAAGCGTCGCTTTATGTGTCTGGTCCTCTTGTGAAACCTTGGTTCCTTGGCCAGAGCAATGGCACCAGTGTTGTCACAAAATAGAGTCATTGGATTCAGTGCACTAGGCACTACTCCAAGAGCTGTCATGAACTGCTTCATCCAGACACCTTCCTTCGCTACCTCCGAGGCTGCGATGTACTCTGCTTTGCATGTAGAATCGGCTACCACGCTTTGCTTGGAACTGCACCTGCTTGCCGCTCCCCTGTTGAGAATAAATACATATCCGGTTTGTGACTTGGAGTCATCCAGATCTGTGTCAAAGATTGCATCGACATAACCCTTTACGACGAGCTCTTGATCACCTTCATAAACAAGAAACATTTCCTTAGTCCTTTTCATGTACTTAAGGATATTCTTGACTGTCGTCCAGTGCTCCACTCCAGGATCACTTTGAAACCTTCCGACCATACTTATGGCAAGGCTGACATCGGGCCTTGTGCATAGCATCGCATACATGATAGAGCCTATGGTTGAAGCATAGGGGACGACGCTCATCTTTTCTCTATCTTCTGCAGTCACTGGGCATTGAGTCGTACTAAACTTCATACCTTGTAACACAGGTAAGAACCCCTTCTTAGACTGATCCATTTTGAACTTCTTCAAAACTTTATCAAGGTATGTGCTTTGTGAAAGTGTCCTTGTCGACCTACGAATTTCAATACCAACTTGATTCGAAGTTTCATGATCATCATCATTAACTTCCTCTTCAATCATCGTTGGCTCCACAGAAACATCTTTCTGTGCCGCGCTACTCTCTGGTTGAAGTGAAGGTTCAACAACCTCATCAAGTTCTACTTTCCTCCCACTCAATTCTTTCGAGATAAACTCTTTCTCAAGAAATGTTCCGTTCTTTGCGAAAAACACTTTGCCTTCAGATCTGAGATAGAAGGCATACCCAACTGTCTCTTTTGGGTATCCTATGAAGACACATTTCTCCGCTTTGGGTTCCAGCTTTTCAGGCTGAAGCTTTTTGACATAAGCACCACATCCCCAAACTTTAAGAAACGACAACTTTGGCTTCTTGCCAAACCACAGTTCATATGGCGTCATCTCAACGGATTTTGATGGTGCCCTATTTAAAGTGAATGCAGCTGTCTCTAATGCATAACCCCAAAACAATAGTGGCAAATCGGCAAGAGACATCATAGAACGCAACATATCTAATAAGGTTCGATTATGACGCTTGGACAGACCATTACGCTGTGGTGTTCCAGGCGGTGTCAATTGTGGAACAATTCCACACCGTCTTAAGTGACTGTCAAACTCATAAATAAGATATTCTCCTCCTCGATCAGATCTTAGGAATTTAATCTCCTTGTTATGATGATTCTCAACTTCACTCTAAAATTGCTTGAACTTTTCAAACGTTTCAGACTTGTGTTTCATTAAGTAAATATACCCATATCTACTCAAGTCAGCAGTGAAGGTGAGAAAATAACGATATCCATCGCGCGCCTCAATGTTCATTGGACCGCACACATAAGTATGTATAATATCCAACAAATCACTCGCCCGTTGCATTGTTCCAGAGAATGGCGTTTTAGTCATCTTGCCCATGAGGCATGGTTCACACGTGTCAAGTGATTAAAAATCAAGTGACTCCAAAAGTCCATCAACATGGAGCTTCCTCATGCGTTTTACACCAATATGACCCAAACGGCAGTGCCACAAGAAAGTGGTACTATTATCAACTCTACATCTTTTGGCATCAATGCTATGAACATGTGTATCATCACTATCGAGATTGAATAAGAATAAACCCCTCACATTGGGTGCATGACCATAAAAGATATTACTCATATAAATAGAATAACCATTATTCTCTGATTTAAATGAGTAACCGTCTCGCAATAAACAAGATGCGGATATAATGTTCATGCTTAACACAGGCACTAAATAACAATTATTCAGGTTCATCACTAATCCCGATGGTAGTCGAAGAGCGAGCGTGCCGACAGCGATCACATCAACCTTGGAACCATTTCCCACGAGCATCATCACTTCATCCTTAGCCAGCCTCTGTCTATTCCGTAGGTCCTACTTTGAGTTGCAAATGTGAGCAACCGAACCGGTATCAAATACCCATGCACTACAATGAGAGCTAGTAAGGTACACATCAATAACATGTATATCATATATAGCTTGTTTGGTGTTGGCCGCCTTCTTGTCGGCCAGGTACTTGGGGCAGTTCTGCTTCCAGTGACTAGTTCCCTTGCAATGAAAGCACTCAGCTTGTAGCTTGGGTCCGGCCTTGGGTTTCTTCACGGGAGGAGAAAATGGTTTGCCACCCTTTTGGAGTTACCCTTCTTGCCCTTGCAATGCTTCTTGAAACTAGTGGTTTTATTGACCATCAACACTTGATGTTCTTTATGGATTTCAGACTCAGCGACTTTCAACATCACAAACAGCTCGGCGACTGACCTATTCATCCCGTGCATGTTGTAGTTCAACACGAAGCTCTTGTAGCTATGTGGCAATGATTGAAGAACTATGTAGTGATCGCCTCCGGTGGAAGGGGCATCCCTAACTCCACCAGATGGGTCGAATACCCAGACATTCTGAGTATATGTTTACTGATAGACCCATTCTCCTCCATCTTGCAAGCATAGAACTTATCAAACGTCTCATACCTCTCCATCCGGGCATTCTTCTTAAAGATAAACTCCAACTCTTGGAACATCTCATATGCTCCATGACATTCAAAACTTCTTTGAAGTTGTCACAGCCCTAGAAATTGCTTGTACTAGTAGCATCAATGAGCATTCATGGCATCATGCTTAAATTCTAATGAACTTGAAATGGGGATTGTCAAGCCCTAGCACTTCCTTATTCAAACAATTGCAAATAGCTAAGTTTTTCAATGTTTCCTTTTGGTCTTCAAAAATGTTCACCATGTTTTATAAATGTTGGCAACAACATATCAAGGGTGAATTTTATATTAACAACTATTTTGGAAAATTAAACAAATTAGGGAAGTTTCTAAAAATCACTAATAAAGCATTATAAATATTTTAGTTGCTTCAATTTTCCTGAAACTTTTCGTGTAGTTTGGAAATATTCCAAATATACCTCAAAAATATTTTCAGGAATTTTGGTTTTATAGTTTTTCCCAAACAAAATTAAATAGAAAGCAGAGAATAGAAAAAATTAAATAGAAAAAGGGTCGAAGCTTACCTGCGTGTAGCCCAGCCGGCCCAACTGGCCCAGTGGCCAGTCGTCCCTGACCTCTCGCCAGGAGGACACGAGGCGCGTGGTCGCCGTGCGCCCGGCCACCTCCAGCCTGCCTGCTTGCCCGAAGGTAGCCTAAGAGCACCACGTGACCCTCCCCAGAGCCATCCAGATCGGTCCTCCCTCTCCATGTCTCTCGCCCTTGCTCTCCCCTCTCTGCTCTCTCTCCCTCGCCGCCTGAAAGCTGCTACCGCCGTTTGTTGCCGCCGCGGCCACCGGCCTCCTCCAGCCCCTCTAGCGAGCCAAGCAGCTCCGCCTCACCGCCGTGAAGCTCCAAGACGAAGCACGCAGCCGCGGGAGCCCTACATCGCCGCCCCGAGCCTTCCCCAACCTTCGGTCGCCGAAGCGCCACCGTCGATTCGCCGCGCTCCGCCCTTCCCCGAGCTCGCTGACCATCCCGTCCGCCTCCCTGTGAGCCCCTCCTTCTTCTCCCCCTAACTCCGTGGCCTGCCCCTCACCGTAGTCGCCTTCCCCTAGCTGCCCGAACTCCGGCCGCCGCTCAGCTCGACGCCGGCCTCAACCCCGGTGGCCCCGAGCCCCCCTTGTTGCCCCCACTGGACGCGTGTGTGCGTGGGCTACCTTCCGGTGTTGTCAACGCACCAGATGGCCGCCGGAAGCGCAAGTCCAGCGAGCCACCGCCGCATTATGTGGTCGCCGCTGGCTAACCTTCGGCGAGTGACGTGGCGACGTCATTAGGGCTTAATTAGCTGCCAACTAACCCCCCCCCCCCCGCTACTGACAGTGGGCCCTGGCCCGAGTCAACCCTTGGTCAGCGCGGGGATTATCCCATGTGTCACTGACGTGCAGGCCCCGCACGTCAAGTTTGACCTGGACCGCATCTGTTGACCTGCTGACGCAAGCATGACGTCAGGCTGACGCAGTATCAATTTTTATAATAAAAATAATTCTAGAAATTAATATAAACTTCAAAAATTCATAGAAAATAATCTATAACCCAGATGAAAATAATTTATATATGAAAAATGATCAGAAAAATCCAAGGAACCTATTTATGCCATTATCATGCATGTTTGAACAAGTTTACATCACCAAGTAGGACATTTTATGAATAGGGCAACATATAAAATATCATTTGGAGTTGGAATTCAAACTTGTTTGAATTCCACTTCAATTAACTTGACTAATTATTCCTCTAGGTCAATTCAGTACCTTAACTTGTCATATCACGCATCATGTTTGTTGCATTGCATTGAATGTTGTTCCTTTGTGTTTGCCGGTGGTTGTTCCCCTCGGTAGACGATGGTTCCGACGATGTGAACGTTGACACTATTGAAGAGGAGTAATATCTTCAGAACTGTCAGGCAAGAAAATCCCCTTGAGCATACTGATATGAACCCGCTCTCTTGCTCCTGCTCTTCTTTACTTCATTAGGACAACAATGATTCAACTGTTACCTGTTCTCGGTAGTTGAACCCATTCCTTTGCATGACCTATCCTTGTCACGGTAAATAGTTGAAACCACTTAGCATGAGTAGCAACTGCTTGAGCCTTGGTATGCTTACTCATCAATGCTTGCTTACTGTGCCTGTTATGCTTAGAGTCATGTCGTGTCGGGATTGATTCATCAGGGTGATGAATTAGAATGGCAATGTTCATGTCCTATTGTATGGGAGCCAAGTGTCTGAACATGATTTGGTAAAGGTAGCGATGAGAGGCCATGTAGGAGTACAAGGCGGATTGTCTCATTGGGACCGTCCTTAAGAACTGAGCTCTGTGTATGTTATCCAGGACAAGATACTACCACACATTGGGCTCCGGTAACTCGACCCCTCTCGGCTTATTAATCGCCTAGACCCCTATCCAGGAGTTGCAACTAGTTTCTAGTATCTGTAGGAAAAGCGTTGGCGGCCATGCATAGCGCTGCCCGACGGGGTGGACTGTGATGCGGTATAGACACAGTGGCACGATGTACCAAGTGGCACCCGAACGGTGGGCTTGGGAACCCTGCGCACATCGTTTGAGGGTGTAGCGGAAACTTCGGCTGGACTTCCGTGCGGGTTCAGTCTCAAATAGGCGATAAACCTGGACTAGGGTCTTGTGTGGTTGACGGTCGTGGCCGACGCCCACGCCAGTGCTTCCGCTTGAAGGTTGCCAAGATGCATGACGTGCATATGGTGATAAGTGGCGAGAGCGTGTGTGAAGAAGTATACCCCTGTAGGGTGAAATAATCTGTTCGAATAGCCGCATCCTCAGATATGGACTACTTGGAGAACTTATGTGGTTCATAGACAACTTGAAGTGGATACTCTAAAATACGCAAGATAAGCATGAGTGCTATGGATGGCCTTCTCGTAGGGAGACGAAAGTGGATCCATAGTGGTGTATTTTTGGAGAATATGTGGACTCGTGTGCGCTATCCCACCTCAAAGATACTACTTGTAGTCGTAGTATAGGTTAGCCAAGAGTCAAAGCTGGCTTGCTGCAATAAACTCCACAACCCCTTCATTGATACTGATGCATATGTAGATAGTTCTGATGTAAGTCTTGCTGAGTACCTTTGTACTCACGTTTGCTTAATTTATGTTTTGCAGAGGAGACGTCGGTCTCATTAGTAATATTTATGACATGAAGTTCGATGTTGACCGGATTAGCATGGGAATCCCAGACAGAGGTCTGGTTCCTTTGGTAGGGTCGTTGTAGCTTTTCAGGCTCCTCTAGACACTTTTGTAGATGTCTGTACTCAGACATATTTAAACTTCCGCTTGTTGTTTGATTGCTCTGAATGTTGGGTGATGTGACCCCTATTTGTAACATCTTATTGTGTTGGCTCTTCCGAGCCTTCTAAATAAATGTTGTAATGTTGTATGGTTATGTTGTGATACCATAGTTGTATCTATGCATATCGGGCATGTCGTGCGTACGTGTGACGTGGAATGGTATGTATGGGATCCGACACCTAGTTGTGTGCCTTTAGTAGTACTCTTTACGGGGAACTGCCTCTTTGTGCTTCCACCGAGCCTTGGTAGCTTGCTACCGCTCCGGACACATTGATTGACCAACATGTATCCTTCTTTGTTGTGGTGTCTGTCCCTTCAGGGAAATGTCTCGCAGTGTAATGAAGTCCCTGTAGCCTGCTATGACCCGTCTACGTGCAGTGATGACATTTATGTCCCACGGCTTAATGGAGTCCTTGTAGCTTGCTATGACTCGTCTACACACGCTAGAGATCGACACCTGCATTGTTGGGTTACGTATGCGTGTCCCTGTACGGATGTGCCACTTGGGTTCTATGATTAGTCATGTCGGCACGGGTTCTTTGACATTTGAATGCTAGCGACACATTCACATACGTGAGTCAAAAGAAGCAAATGGTCCCGGCCCAGGTAAGGTGGCAGCCGTGGAGATAACCGTGCGTGAGACCGCAAAGTGATGTGATGTGTTACAGGCTGGATTCTTATGGCTTAGGATCGGGGTCCCGATGGTGTTGGTATCAGAGCTTGACTGTCTGTAGGATTACCAAGCCAAACTGGTCGATGTTGAGTCTAGAACTGCTTTAGTTATATAAGGGAATTGATTGTGGAAGGGAACGTAAGGCTCTTTTTATTCCTTTCCTCGTGTCATTCTAATTCTGAGTCACCCTCTTCTTTTCTACGGGGATTAAGAACTAGACCTTCTCATCTATCTATTAGGATGACGAGTTACTATGCTGGAGACCAATAGGAAAGATGTTGTCCTTCTGGATCGATGTCTCTATAAGAATTCTGTGTCATGTTGTTGGTTTTCTTATGCAGGTTGCCTCATATTTCATGCCCGTACAGTCGTTATGTTGTCCGAGTTATCCATGGTTTCTAAATTATTTGATGCAATTGCAAAACTCTTTCATCCCGAGTCAATGTCTTTCAGTCCAGACAAAGCACACAAATTGTTGAGCTGAGGTACTTTGTTACCTTGACGTGTTTGTGGAAGTGTTAGGAAACCTTGTTGTTTCGGGGAACCACCCAATAGTCTAGTCATGTCTTTTGTTTTCAGTGTGATAATTCTGGCCATCTTTATCAAAAGCATGTTGTGATGCTACTTAGTCAATAGGTATTCTGTATCTAGGGTCTTGAACCCAAGGATCATTCTGCTCATTCCCGTTGATAGTAATTGGTTGTTGCTTTAGGATATTAGTAACCTTGTTATAGTTTTCAAGGTTCGTGGTATATCATTCTTCCAATACCATGATCCATTATGGCAGAAGTTCCTTGTGATCTTAATATCACAACCAGAGTGCTTGTGAAGAGTCCCCCATTTCGTAGTTGTGAGCCTGCCAATTCTTTCATTTCTACACGGGTTATCTGGGGGAAACATGTCGAACTCCGTTTGACATATTCAAACCATGCATCTACAACTCAGGAAAAATCAAGTGCTCTTGAGTTGCCTTTCTTCAATTGTATTCTGACCTTCAGCTATCACTGGATAGTCAAGGGTATGTCATGCATTGTATTATCGATGTCGACTATTCTTGTGGTCTGTCAAGCCATTCTATTCTAGAATGAGTAGGAGAAGCAAACTCCTGTACCTCATCCATTTCTTGGATTGGGTCAAAGCAGTTATATTCCGCAGACCAAAATGCCAATTCAGCTTTTTCTCTATTCTACCTTGAGGTATTACCCTCTGCATGTCAGGAATATCATGAGAACTACACTCCCTCTTATGAAATCCTGATGTAGTGATACTTCCCGCCATCATCATTCATTCCCCGGCCTCTGTGTTGGCTGTAACCAATACACCGACAAGTGAATCGTGATGTGCGTAATCAATACTCCTGGCAACCTTATTGCTTGGTAGTTAATGGACAATAATCTCACTTATGGTATGATGGTCTTTGAATCGTCATACTAAGATTGATCGTGCTACCTAGTCCATCTTTCATGGTGCACTTTCCGATCAATGAGTTAGGATTGTGTCAATCCTTCACTCTGTTGATCATATCGTCTTGCCTTGAAAAGCAAGATTGTTCTTGAGCTTGATAACATATCAGTGGATCGTGATTTTCCGAATATCTTCTCAGAAGTATTACCAAGGTGTTCCTTGGCCATTATGTTGAGTTTGTGATCACGATGGTTTTTCTATAAACCACCCCTTCTCCAAGACTCTGTGTTGGATACCCCTGAACTAGTTGGTCAAGTTAAACAACAACTTGGAGAGTTGGAAGATAAAAGCTTTGCCTGACTTAGTTATTTTCAAAGGGATATATTGTGTGGGTGCCGAAGAAAGATGATATCTTCATCAATTAATCCATGTGGTCAATTGTTGCATCTATCGTCTTATCCAATCTTTGATTTGAGTGTGGGCTATCATCAAATCAAACTCAAAACCAAAGATTCTCTTAATGTTGTTTTTTACTCATGGATGTATCCCCGAGCATACACCATTATATCCTTTGGTCTTACCAATGCTATCACCTTGTTCTCATAGTTGTGGAATTCCATCCATTTGGATACCTCGATGAATTGTTGTTGAGCTCATCGGCAACATCCTCGTCTATCCCATGACTCATGATGGAAGTTAAGCTGGTGTTGGAAACTTTATAGGTAATATCTTCGTGTCATGTACATGAAGTATATTGTTGGTGTAAGAAGTGACTTACTCAAAGTTCACGTGCATTTGGTGCAAGTTGCCGTCGTGACTTTAGGGAAAGTTAGTTTGTCTTCTCTGGAATCATCCTAAGTCAATCATGCATGTGTGAAGTATTCTATGGCGTGATAGGCTTGTTACCTCCATTCCGTATGAATTTCCTAGCACATCAAGCCACTGATTGTCTTGTTAAGGAAAAGAAGTTAAGTGTTATTCCTGAAGAGCTCAGACGGACGCACACAAGACTTCGTACCGCAATGATGGTTCCTAACCAGAACCCGGAAGTGTTTTGTTGTAAGTTTATGTATCTTGCAATCCAGCTCATGTTTTGTAGTTGTCTTCCGTGGATCATTTCCTAAGAATCTCGCAACGTCATCTCATCGATTTTTGTTGCAAACTCTCCACTTTAGACATGCTGAGTCTGGAATATCCCGCCACCAACCAGATCTGAATCTCACGCAGATATAATGGTTGGGACGTTTCCCCAAGAATTATAACAATGGTCTCTCTATAACCTGGCAAAGGGATGTTGTGGTTAACATACCTATCCAGAGGACCTACTATTATATATCTTGTATCAGCAACTTGGCCACCTCCCCATGAGGACCTTTTATGACTTGCTCTAAAAGTCTATCATCATGGACCCTTTGAGATTCCGAAGTCCGACCATTACTTGATGTTCTAGTCTTAACACCGACATATAATTGGGGTTATGCTAGTAAATCAAGGAGAACATTAGAAGCGGAGTGTTAAATGTCTCTCGGTAGATCCTCCAGATTTCG
Organism: Hordeum marinum; assembly: GCA_022496015.1. NCBI lineage: Eukaryota > Viridiplantae > Streptophyta > Magnoliopsida > Poales > Poaceae > Hordeum > Hordeum marinum. The sequence continues at coordinate 78,907,443 of CM039673.1, forward strand.
TTTCCTTGGCATAGCTAAGGTGAAATTTGAGAAAGTATTGTCTTCCTTTGCATTTGCATCCTCCATCATTATTTATCATGGTAGTATGAGGTGTTGCCAGGATCCTTGGCACGGATGTTGGTAAAAACCCTGATGAATATGGAAATGCTCATGTTCTTGAGAGCACGCTCAGACACTGGGTTATACTCTCGGTATTAATTGAAATGTGCTTTCCGTTGCCGAGTTGTTCTATAACTCTAGTTTCCTTTCCGATCTGAGTATGCCATTCCATCAATTCCTTCCAACGATCGCTTGTGAATTGCCTTAGGCTAGTATGAAGAGTTTCTACGATCTATGGATCAAAAGTAATTCTTTTTGCCACTTAAGGGATAATCCTACGAGTCACCTTCCCTAAGGTGCCTGTTATGGTATGAAGGGCAACTAACTCCTCGCTACTTTGGAACCTCGTCACCATCTGTTTAAGCGTGGAATTGTTTCCTACCAAATTGATCCTTGCCATCTATCTCATCCCATACCTCTTGATATGTTTGGTGTCTCATCTCAAGAGACGTTCTTGCGTCTCATTCCACGAGTTGATCATGAGTTGATCGATCTTTGAGAAGATCGATTCTTGTAGAGCTTCTATTCCTGTTGTCTTTCTGCTAGATGAAGCTCCCGAAGGCAAAGATGTCAAGATCAACATGATGCAATGAATCAACATCTTTGAGAAGTGCAATTGGATCGTGAAAATTGTGGTAGTTAGTGTCCCCTCTGTTCTCTTACCCTATGCTTGAATCTCGAGACGAGATTCTTGTTTAGTGGGGGTGAGTTGTCACAGCCCTAGAAATTGCTTGTACTAGTGGCATCAGTGAGCATTCATGGCATCATGCTTAAATTCTAATGAACTTGAAATGGGGATTGTCAAGCCCTAGCACTTCCTTATTCAAACAATTGCAAATAGCTAAGTTTTTCAATGTTTCCTTTTGGTCTTCAAAAATGTTCACCATGTTTGATAAATGTTGGCAACAACATATCAAGGGTGAATTTTATATTAACAATTATTTTGGAAAATTAAACAATTAGGGAAGTTTCTAAAAATCACTAATAAAGCATTATAAATATTTTAGTTGCTTCAATTTTCCTGAAACTTTTTGTGTAGTTTGGAAATATTCCAAATATACCTCACAAATATTTTCAAGAATTTAATTTATAGTTTTTCCCAAAAAAAATTAAATAGAAGCAGAGAATAGAAAAAAATGAAATAAAAAAGGGCCGAAGCTTACCTGCGTGTAGCCTAGCCGTCCCAACTGGCCCAGTGGCCAGTCGTCCCTGACCTCTCGCCAGGAGGACACGAGGCGCGTGGTCGCCATGCGCCTGGCACCTCCAGCCTGCCTGCTTGCCCGGAGGCAGCCTAAGAGCACCACGTGACCCCCCTAGAGCAGTCCGGATCCGTCCTCCCTCTCCATTTCTCTCGCACTTGCTCTCCCCTCTCTGCTCTCTCTCCCTTGCCGCCTGTCGTGGTTTTGTCACGGCAGATGTCCGGGTCAACAGACTTGGGTTCGAGGCCATCACTAATGTGATGGACTCAAAGGGGTTGATTGGGTTGAAGGACACGAGTTTACCCAGGTTCGGCCCCTCACGTCGAGGTAATAACCTACGTCTTGCTTATGCTTTTATTGCTTGTTGTATCGATTACAAGGGAGCTAAAGCTTGACCTAGTTCTCGATCACACGCCTCTAAGTCGCCCCGGGTCTACCTTTATATAGGAGGTCAAGACCACGGGTCATACAAGTTGTAACCGACTCTCATTGCCTATCCGAGTCTTCCTCCATCTTCTCTGTCCAAGTTGTCCCCGGGCAGCTTACACACCCATGTCTTCTCTATCTGGGCCACCTTCCGGCCCATCCTATGAGCCGCCAAGCGCCCTAGGCTCTAAGCCTACGGCTTACACTTGGGCTGGTGCACGAGCCGTCGGGTATAACCCGGAGCCCTTAGGGAGGGTCATACCATGGGGTTATCTCCCTAACATTAGGTCCCAGGTTGATTTGAGCTTGCTCACTTCATCCTTTCTTCTTGCTTCCTCGACGAGTCGCCCGGAAATGACCCATCGTGACGTCATGTCAACCCTGCAAAAAAGATTTGCCGACGTATACACCAAATCCCTTTACTCAATGGCCATCCCGAAAATCAAGGCATCCACCTCGGTCAGATGGTTTCTACCGCCTGGATTCTCGCGCCCGTCTTGTTTTTTCCTTTTAAATAGGACCGCCCCGGGCGGCATTTTCTCTTCCCGCTCGCTCTATCATATTCTTCCTCCCGACGCTACTGTTTCTATCGCCTCCTGCTCCGGCGCTGTCTCCGTTTCGCCATCGACAGGGCCGCTGCATCGACCTGTTGCGAACCAGAGTGCCTTCCGTATTCATCGCATCAACGCCGGTAAACTCTTCTCCCCTTAGATCCGCAATGGCTCCGGTAGGGTTTTTTGCGGAAGCTCCGTCGCCATCGTTTTGAAATTCGGGCTCCATCAATGTCGGCCACGTCTTGCACATGAACTTTCAACGATAGCTCGTCCTCACCACGCCGCTATGTATTGGGAGGTCCTCAATATTGTGTAGATCCATCGTGGCTCCGTTCGTCATTTTAGGTTTTCCTTGTTTCGCCAGTTCATTCTTAGGTCTGAAAATAGAAGTATTTCCCCGATTTTGTAGATCCATGATCATAGCGTCACTTTGCGAAACCTGTTTTTAGGACTTAGCCGAATTTTACTCCGTCTTCTTGCTATGTTGACCCGCCACGCCGTTCCGGCTCTCATCGACCGGATCCTGGCGCCTCATCTGTAGAGTCTTAAGCTTGTAAGTCGCTCATAGATACTTGCCTTTTCTTGACTCGCTGTGTTTGATTTGCACAGTCTTAAACCGCCGCAATGTCTCGCGCATCCAATTCCTGCAACTGGGTCAGGTCTTTCATTACGGAGGAGTTCCTGATGGATTTCGTACACGCGGGCACTCTTCCTTCCAAAGATGTCATCCATTGGCAGGTCCCGGGTGATGAATTGAGGCCCATTCCACAGGAAGGCGAGGTGGTTGTTTTTTCTGATCATATTGAACGTGGGTTCGTGCCCCAAGACGTCCTTCACTTCTACAACCTCCATCCTCAAGACCTCGCCCGCAACTCCGTATCAAACATATGCAACTTTCAAGTGCTCTGTGAGGTTAATTTATAAATCAAGCCGTCTGTGGGCTTGTTCCGAGAGTTCTTCTACGCGAACCGGCAAACCGAGGTGAAAGCCAGCCCGAGTCTAGAGCTGGGTGGAATTTCTATCCAGAGGCACAGGGATATTACCTTTCCAGCTATGCAGATGCCGAGTCATCCGAAAGACTGGAATAAGACCTGGTTCTATTGCAAGGATATTTGTCCGGAGGGCGAGCGTCCACTGTCGGGTTATCGTCCCTCCCGGCTCAAGACAACTTCTGAACTTCCTGGCCGACTGTCAACTTCTGAGCGCACAAGGTACGAGCCGGCTCATGGCAAGATCAGAGCCCTCATGGCCAATGGTTTAACCGGACTGGACTTGATCTGCTGCTGGGTTTCCTGGCGGATTATGCCTTTAAGCCATAGAAGCCGCCTCATGTGCAAATACCAAGGCAAGTATGATGGTTCGTTATGCTTCAGCCGGTCCACCTTAACAGAAGACGACATCACTACTATTATCCGGAGTCTTGTACATGAGACATCCGGGACTTGCAACGCTATTGGGCTAGCGCCTTTTAGTGCCATTAATCTTGCTCCAGATGTAAGGCGACTCTTCACACCCTTTTTCTCTTGGTTCACTCATATTTTGCCAATTTCATTACCGTTAACCAGATTACTTTTCCAGGCTGACTCTGATTTCTGGAAGAAGGAGTATGTCCCTCCTTTGAAGACCAAGAAGAACGCCCCAGTTAAGAAACCCAAGAAGCCCACCCCACAAGAGGAATGGTTTGAATCGCCCCAGTCGTCCGGTTCAGAGGTAAAATCTTGGCTATTTTTTGCGATCTTGTTCTTTAATTTTACTAACACCTGCTTGACTCACAGGATAACGTAGAGACAAGCCACGCCAACGCCCCTGAGGTAATCTATATTTCTTCCGGCTCAGGATATTTTTCCCCCGGAACCCACGGCGGGTTATTGGAAAAGTTCCTCTTTCTCATCCTCTTGCTTATCTGGATCCCCAATTTCTTTTGAAAAAGCAACAACAGGCCGAACGTCGTTAGACCCGGAGCGCCGGCTCTACCGATCTTATGTCCGAATTACTGAATTCTCCGGTTCTGAAGAAGCGCCCCGCAAAGGTATGCATCTCCGCTTGATTTAGCTTTACCTTTGCAATCTCAACGTTGTCTTATCTCTTCTGAATTGTCTCCCAGAGGTCACCGTCCTCAGGCGACTCTTCGGCAACCGCCCTACCGCCTCCCAAGATTAATCCACTGTAAGTGCTTCCTCTAACCTTGCGTTCAGTTCTCTCAGCAGATGTAACCTTTGGGTTCTGACTTGCGTGCTTTTCAGGGCTCAAGCCAAGCGCCGAAAGACCAACAAGTCCTCCCATGGCCCTGCTGCCCCAGACCCAGAGCATGTCTAGCTGAATGAGTCGCGGCCGGCTGTGGATCCCCCCGCAACATCTCAGGAGCCGGCTGATGATGTCACCCCAGAGAGCCCGCCAAGGGACCCTTCCAGGCCGCCGAGCCCTGTCCAAGTGGCCAAGGACACCACCGCTCCGGACGTTGTGGTTACTGGCATTGGCTTTCAATATCGCCCGGCTCACGTGCTGACCAAGCATAAAGAACCGGCTGAAGCTTCAAGGAAATTGGAGTTTGAACCCTCTGCTCTGGAGAACATGATAGCCGAGGACCTTCATGCTAGCTATATGAACTGGCTATCCACAAGCCGGAATCTGGAGCTCCAGCTAGTTAACCTCATGAAGAAGAAATATGAGGTGTTCCTTTCTTCTCCTTATATCCTGACGTAGCCCCCAAGGGCCGGCATAATCTTTCCAAAGGTTGAGTCAGGACTTTTCATAATCCTCCTTAGAAAATCCAGTTTATAGCCCCCAAGGGCCGGCTTAATCTTTCCAAAGGTTGAGTCGGGACTTTTCATGTCGAACCTCTGAAAATAGACATTAGCCCCCAAGGGTCATGCATATTGCTTGCAATCTGTTTGAGATTTGCCCATTTATTCTATGCTTTGATAAGTCACAAGAAACTTTAACTAAAGCCGAGTCACAATTGGCCGACTTAAAAGCCGGTTTGGCTACTCAACAAGCTGCCCGGAGCGCTGCAGATGAAAAATGTCGGCTCCTGTTCGAGTAGTTGGTTAAAATCAAGACCGACTTCACAGCTTTCAAGGAGTCTGTCCGGTTTGAGAAGGCTACTTTGACTAAGCAGGCGGATGATGCTGATCAGCGGCTGATGATCGTATCTGATGAGCTTCAATCTTTGAAATGCCACATCGCCAAAATGACAGCCGCGCTCTTTGGTGAGTTTTCGACCACTTTCACTCAATTGGCATTTAAACGCTTGTGATGGCGACTTATCATGAAACCTCCGACTTACAAATGTCCTAGGAGCCGCCAACTAGCTTCTAATAGTCCGCTACCTTTGAAAGCCATCTATACTCTGACGGAGCAACTCTACTGCGATGCAATGTTCACCATCAAAGCCGTGCAGTACAAAGATAAGATCCCTTCAACTCTCAAAGGGCTTTTGGAACTTTTTTCAACTATGCCGAAGCAAATCGCCGAACTGAAGAAATCAGCCGCCTGACAAGGGGCAATTGCAGGCATCAGCCGGGCTTTGGCTTTTGCTCCGGAACTTACTCCGACTGATATGATGGATGGGTTTCCCTCTAAGAAGGATGACGGCTCTGAATTCACGGAAGCTGATTACACCCGGTGTATGAAGGACTCCAGGACTCTGGCCTCCATCTTAGCAGAAGAGGTTGACTTGGCAACTTATCAGGCGGCTTACGGTGCCGACCAAAAGAGGATTCATGGCTCGCTTTATGAGTGTAAAGACTTGACACCCGTCCACAGTAAGAACCTATTTGCCTCGGACCTTGACCCATCCCCTTTCTTTGAAGAACGAATTTTGTAGCTCTAACCAACTACAACTGGGACTTGGACAATCTCTAGATCATGGCAACCAAAGAAACGGAGCAGGATGACCCGTCAGCCAGCTGATCATGTATAGAAATTTTGTAATAGCCGGCTCTCCGTGACCCACCGTATGGTGTCGCAATACTTAATCAATATTTTGCGCTCCACAGAGGGCATTTGTAACAGACTAGCCGTAACTTTTGCTCTTGCTGAACTTGTGCCATCGTGCTTATATGAAAAAGTCCGGCTTTAAATCTGCCATCTTCCTTGTCCTTACCTGTTGTATGCCTTTTCTAATTCTTCGTAGCTTATGTCCTTGTATACGTAAGCACACTTTTACACCTTTGGGAGGCCGGCTTAAAAGCACAACCTGGAAATGTCGTATCTTCCCGGCGTGTGGACAGGAAACTTTTGCTTGGATCGAGAATCGGCCGAGAGGTTTTAATAAGCCTCACTCAGAGGGCAGGAAGCCCCCTGTATAACCGTGGCTAATCATGTTAGCCGGAGATGGCATAAAGCCGGCCGATAAGGTATTAGAAGCGATACCGGTAGGTAAGAAGCCACCTTCAGCAATATGGCGCGAACGGCGGTTGATAGGATTAGATAAGCTACACCCGTAAGTGGGAAGCCCCCTTGAACAACCATGGCTAATCATGTTAGCCGGAGATGGCATAAAGCCGGCCGATAAGGTGTTAGAAGCGATACCCGGAGGTAAGAAGCCACCCTCAACCGCGGCTAATCGTGTTAGCCGGAGATGGCATAAAGCCGGCCGATAAGGTGTTAGAAGCGATACCCGGAGGTAAGAAGCCACACTCAGCGGTATGGCACGAACGTCGGTTGATAGGGTGTTAGATACTCGTCGGTAAGAAACCCTCTACAACCGCGGCTAATCGTGTTAGCCAGAAGATGTCATAAAGCCGGCCGATAGGGTGTTAGAAACGATACCCGTTGGTAAGAAGCTCCCTTCAGCAATATGGCGTAAACGTCGGTCAATAAGGTGTTAGAAGCGATACTCGGAAGTAAGAAGCCACCCTCAACCGCGGCTAATCATGTTAGCCAGAGATGGCATAAAGCTGGACGATAAGGTGTTAGAAGCGATACCTAGAGGTAAGAAGCCACCCTCAGCAGTCACAGTTGATATATCAACTGGAATGTTTGTGAACTCTTTCTTGTATGAGCGAACATGGGTGAAACAGCACAGGCCCCGTCTTGCAGGGATGCTACTTTATATATAAATATGATATGTACAATGATAGTGTACAATGGTGAGTCTCGACACCTTTAAGTGTAATAAGGCCGGAGATGCGCTATGTTCCATGGCCGGCGGCTCTCCTGACCCGCCATTTCTGAGTCGTCCCGGATATCAATGAGATAGTATGACCCATTGTTGAGATTTCTGCTGACCACGGAAGGTCCTTCCCAAGGGGGAGATAACTTATGCATATCTGTCTGGTCTTGAATCAGTCGGAGCACTAAGTCACCCTCCTGGAACGTTCGGGTCTTGACCCTGCGGCTATGATAACGGCGCAGGTCTTATTGATAAATCGCCGACCGGGCAGCCGCTAGCTCTCGTGCCTCTTCCAAAGCGTCCAACGCATCTTGACATGTCGTCTCATTATCCGTCTCAACATAAGTCGTCACTCGTGGCGAGTCATGCCTGATATCACTTGGTAACACCGCCTCGGCACCGTACACCATAAAGAAAGGCGTATAGCTTGTAGATCTATTGGGGGTGGTTCTGATGCTCCATAAGACGGAAGGCAACTCTTCTACCCAACACCCGGGCATTCATTGCAAAGGAACCATAAGCCATGGCTTGATGCCCCTAAAAATTCTTGATTGGCACACTCCGCCTGACCATTGGATTGTGGATGCGCGACTGCTGAAACATCAAGCCAGATGTGCTCCTCATTGCAGAACTTTTTCATAGCCCACTTCGACAAATTTGTGCCATTATCAGTGATGATGATGTGAGGGTAACCAAAACGGTAAATCAACTTTTTAATAAATTGGACCGCCATAGCCGCGTCACACTTGCTGATCGGCTCTGCCTATACCCATTTGGTGAACTTATCAACCGCCACCAAGAGGTGCGTTTTCTTATCCTTGGACCTCTTGAACGGTCCCACCATGTCAAGCCCCCAGACCGCAAACGGCCAAGTGATTTGTATCATCCTCAATTCTTGAGACGGAACATGAGCATGACGGCTGAACTTTTGACAGCCGTCGCACTTGCGGACCAGGTCCTCTGCATCTTTGTGAGCCGTCAACCAGAAAAAACCATGCCGGAAGGCTTTGGCCACTAAAGATTTTGAGCCAGCGTGGTGTCCATAGTCTCCAGCATGAATTTCATTCAAGATTTGCTGACCCTATTTTGGTGAGACACAACATTGAAAAACTCCAGTCACGCTGCATTTGTGCAACTCACCATTAACCATTGTCATGGATTTAGAACGCCGGGTGATCTGCCTGGCCAGGTTTTCATCATCAGGTAACTCGCCCTGAGTCAAATAGGCCAGGTAGGGCACATTCCAATCTGGGATAGCATGTAGAGCCGCCACTAAGTCCCCCTCCGGATCAGGAACAGCCAAATCCTCTTCCGAAGGTATCTTAACGGTCGGATGGTGTAAGACGTCCAGGAAGACATTGGGCGGCACCGGCTTTCGTTGAGAACCTAACCGTGATAGCACATCCACCGCCTCATTCCTGCGACGATCAATGTGATCCACCTGATATCCTTTGAAGTGACCAGCAATAATATCAACTGCCTGACGGTAAGCCGCCATCCGCGGGTCTTTGGAATCCCAAGTGCCCGAAACTTGCTGAGCCACCAGATCTGAGTCGCCCAAACAACGTACCCAGCTTAAATTCATCTCCTTGGCCACTCTGAGACCATGAAGCAGAGCCTCATACTCAGCCGCATTGTTAGTGCAAGGGAACATCAGCCGGAGCACATAACAAAACTTATCACCTTTGGGAGATGTCAAAACAACTCCTGCCCTTGAACCTTCTAACTGCTTGGATCCGTCAAAGTGTATAGTCCAGTATGTGTCATCCGGCTTTTCCTCAGGGGCTTGACATTCCGTCCAATCATTTATAAAATCCACAAGAGCTTGGGACTTGATGGCCGTACAAGGCACATATTTTAGATTGAGAGATCCCAACTCCAATGCCCACTTAGCAATCCTTCCAATGGCTTCTCTGTTCTGGATTATGTCCCCCAACGGAGAAGAACTAACCACGGTTATCTGGTGCCCTAAAAAATAGTGCTTTAATTTGCGGCTGGCCATGAAAACCCCATATACCAGCTTCTGCCAATGCGGATACCTTTGCTTGGACTCCGTCAGGACCTCACTGATATAATAAACCGGCCTTTGAACTGGATACTCCTTCCCAGATTCCTTGCGCTCGACCACAATTGCAGCGCTCACTGCCCAGTTATTAGCCGCCACGTATAGAAGTAACGGTTCTTTCTCAGCCAGAGCGGCCAGCACCGGTGGCTCAGTCAGCTGTTTTTTGAGCACCTCAAGTGCTTCGGCCGCCGCCTTGCTCCAAACAAATTTGTCCGTCTTCTTCATCATCTGATATAAAGGAATAGCCTTCTCTCCAAGGCGGCTTATGAAACGGCTCAACGCAGCGATCCGCCCCGCCAAGCGCTGGACATCGTTAATACAGGTCGGCTCTGCCAGAGAAGTAATAGCCTTGATTTTATCTGGGTTAGCCTCAATGCCACGTTCAGAAACCAGAAAACCCAGGAGCTTGCCAGCCGGAACACCAAAGACACATTTAGTTGGGTTAAGCATCATCTTATAGACCTAGAGATTATCAAAGGTTTCCCTTAAGTCGCCCAAAAGGGTCTCCTTCTTCTTGGATTTGATCACAATGTCATCTACGTAAGCATGGACATTGCGGCCGATCTGACTGTGAAGGCAGTTCTGCACACATCGCTGATAAGTCGCCTGGGCACTCTTGAGCCCGAAAGGCATAGATACATAACAAAAAAACCGAAAGGTGTAATAAAAGCCGTCTTCTCCTGGTCTTTAACCGCCATCTTGATCTGATGATAGCCTGAGTAAGCGTCCAGGAAACACAAGCTTTCACAACCCGCCGTAGCATCAATGATTTGATCAATACGAGGGAGGGCAAACGGATCAGCAGGGCAAGACTTGTTAAGGTCCGTGTAGTCCACACACATATGCCACGTGCCTTTCTCCTTGAGCACCAGCACCGGGTTAGCCAACCACTCTGGGTGAAAAACCTCAACAATGAAACCCGCTGCCAAGAGCCGTGCAACTTCTTCCCCAATGGCCTTGCGTGTCTCCTGATTAAACCGTCGTAGAAACTGCTTAATTGGCTTAAACTTTGGATCCACATTAAGGTTGTGCTCAACGAACTCTCTCGGTACACCCGGCATGTCAGAAGGTTTCCATGCGAAGATGTCCCGATTCTCATGGATGAATTTGATGAGCGTGCTTTCCTATTTGGGATCCATGTGAGCTCCAATGATGAACTGTTTAGATGAGTCGCCCGGAGTGAAATCTACCGCCTTAGTATCATCCACTGAAAACTTGAGGGGCGGCTCAACCTCCATGGTAGTCTTTTTCAGCGGGGTCATGTCCTCCGGGTCAACATTCTCCTTATAAAATTTAAGCTCCTCCTGAGTGCAACTGGATTCTGCGTAAGTCGCATCCCCTTCTTCGCACTCAATAGCCGCATTTTGGTCACCATGAACAGTAATGGTACCATTTAAACCGGGCATCTTGAGCTGTAAGTACACATAGCAGGGCCTGGCCATGAACTTAGCATAAGCCGGTCGTCCAAACAATGCATGGTAAGGACTCTTGATCTTGACCACTTCAAACCACAAGGACTCCACCCTGTAATTATACTCGTCACCAAAAGCCACCTCCAAAGAAATCCTGCCCACTGGATGTGCTGACTTGCCTGGCACCACCCCATGAAAAATGATGGATGAGGGCTTTAAATCCTTATCAAGCAATTTCATCTGCCGAAAGGTATCATAGTAAAGGATGTTGATACTACTGCCTCCGTCCATCAGTACCTTGTTCACCATATATCCTCCTACTTGGGGGGCCACAACCAAAGCTAGCCGCCCTGGATCATCGACACGCGACGGGTGATCCTCCCGGCTCCATATTATGTCATTCGGACCATTTTAAATATTGCGGTAGAGCCGGCGCAACTGCATTAATCGCTCGCTTGCACAACTTTTGGTCCCGTTTGTTGACACTGGTCGTGAAGACATGATGCTGGCCGGAACTGAGCTGTTTCGGATTACTCTGATAACCAGACTGATTACGTTGTTGCTGATTGTTGTTACTAGAATGTTGTCGGTGTCCTCCTTGATTACCTCGACCCGGATGACCGGACCCTGAGCTGCCCGTCCCAAATCCGGCCCCTGACCCGCCGCGTCTTGAGCTGCCTAGCGGGCCACCATCCTGATTGTTGGGTTGTGTAAAGTGATTCTTGAGTTTCTGCATAAAATGGCACTCACCCCATGTATGGTTCGCTGGCTTATCAGGCTGACTGTGATCCGAACAGGGCTTCTTAAGCTCCTCTTCCAAATTGAAGGGAGGCATGTCCTTGCCAAAAGGTGCCCTGAACCTCCTGTTACCCTTAGGGTGATTCTGACCGATGCTTGCATTGGCCACCAGCTCTCATCCGGGATCGGGATTCTTGCGCTTACTTTAGTTACCATTATTTGCCGCACCCTTGCTCTGACTATTCTTCTTGCCTTGGCTGGCCTTCTCTTCGTCGGAACCCGGATCCTTTGTATTGTCAGAGTCGACATATTTTGTGAGAGCCATCATGAGCTCTCCCATATCCTGACACGTACGCTTGAGTCGGCCGGGTTTCTGTTTCAAAGGGATAAAGTGGCAATTCTTCTCTAAGATCAGCACTGCCTGAGCCGCCGTGATCTGTTTCGAGGAGTGGATGATTGTTGAGATCCGGCAAACCCAATGATGAGCCGACTCATTCTCCTGCTGAACACAAAGATCCAGATCCACGATGGTCATAGGCTGTTTGCATGTTCCTTGAAAGTTTTTGATGAACCTGGCTCTCAACTCCACCCATGAATTGATAGTATTGGGTGGCAATCCCTTTAACCATGTGTGAGCCGGGCCTTCAAGCATCATGATGAAGTACTTGGCACAAACTGCCTCGCTAACATCCAACATCTCCATGGCTAGCTCATAACTTTCCACCCAAGCCTCCGGGGGTAAATCGGCGGTATAATTTGGGACCTTGCGGGGTCCTTTGAAATCCTTTGGCAACCGCTCACTCCGTAGAGATGGGGACAAACACGGCACTCCTACCGCCCTGGTGGTCACTCCCACCCCTATTGAAACGGAGGGCGCGGGATCTCGGTGAGCCGCCGCGGCTAGAGCTGTTGCCTCTTGCTGGCTTCTTTCCTGGTTTACGATTGCTTGTGCATCTGGCTGATGACCCATCAGAATCTCTCTGTGTCGGTTACTGCTGGAACCCGCCAGTGACACGTAGCACCGGCTGAAGCTCCGGCTAGGGAGAGGAGTTGAATGAACACGGCTTCGGCTGTGAGTATACTTCTCCTGCTGGGCCATCGCCGTCTACAGGTATCTAATGGCATTCCTCACATCCTCCACGAAGGGCGCTTCATCCAAAATAGGAATTGTCTCAAGCCGGGTGGCTGCCGCCACCATATTCTCTGCCGGGTTAGAATAATGACCCACTAGCATCGGAAAAGCCGCTGGTGAGGCCGGGTTTCGTCGGGCCGGATGAGTCGCCGGCCGAGCCGTCGGGCGGCTTCCAGGTGCCTCCGTTGCTCGCCCCGTCCCTGGCGTGTTGAAGAGGTTCCTTGCCTCACAATGTTTCAGCAGTCGGGATTGATACCTTACCCGATGCACCGTAGCTGCCGACTGTTGCTCCAGCTCAAGACAGAAAGCGTCTGTCTTGATGTGTTCCGCCTCTTGCTCCATCTGGAACCTTAGCTCAGCCATCCTCTGTTGCTCTTCCGCCATCCGGTCCTTGATTCTTATGATCTCTAAGTTCCGAGCTGCTTGGTTGTCCAGTGTAACCTCAGTAGCCATTAGGGCTGCGATCTCGTCCATTAGTTCCAGAAGAACTTCAGCCGGCGGTGGCGGGTTAGCGCCTGAGGTTGCGGCTCCCGCGGCGGTACCACTCGTGCCTGGGGCTAACCCTGCCATGAACACGGCAGCATGAACCGGCCACTCAAGATCGTCCGACTCAGAGCGATCCGACTCAGGGCAGAGCTCGCCGTTGCCCCCGAGGCCGCCGTTGTGAAGCTGGTAAACCGACTTTGTTTCTCCACTTGAAGATTCATCCTCTGAATAGGCAGGAGTTTCCTGCGATCCGGAAGCCTCTAGACCCATACCTTGAGTGAAGCCCACGAAGACATGCTTCCGACCCGAGTTAACGCGGGCAGGTTGCACTTTACCGGCGGTTTGCTTACACCGAGCCGACTTGACGGTGTTGGTGCAGATATCCGTCCCGGGCATAGATCCGACAACCCTTCCGATAAAAACATGGATCCCGCCAAACGGAACCCAGAATCCATATTCCACAGAATCAGCGTCAAGCCCCCAGCCGGCGCCGGCGATGTAGAGCCAGCCATGGCGACTCTTGCTCATCCTTCCAACTACGTATCCCTTGAGACCCGGAAGAGAGCCCTTCGAAAACTCAACACCACCGAGCGCAAGCCCCAAGGTGGGCGCCAACTGTCGTGGTTTTGTCACGGCAGATGTCCGGGTCAACAGACTTGGGTTCGAGGCCATCACTAACATGATGGACTCAAAGGGGTTGATTGGGTTGAAGGACACGAGTTTACCCAGGTTCGGCCCCTCACGTCGAGGTAATAGCCTGTGTCCTGCTTATGCTTGTATTGCTTGTTGTATCGATTACAAAGGAGCTAAAGCTTGACCTAGTTCTCGATCACCCGCCTCTAAGTCTCCTCGGGTCTACCTTTATATAGGAGGTCAAGACCACGGGTCATACAAGTTGTAACCGACTCTCATTGCCTATCCGAGTCTTCCTCCATCTTCTCTGTCCAAGTTGTCCCCGGGCGGCTTACACACCCGGGTCTTCTCTGTCCGGGCCACCTTCCGGCCCATCCTATGAGCCGCCAAGCGCCCTCGGCTCTAAGCCTACGGCTTACACTTGGGCCGGTGCACGAGCCATCAGGTATAACCCGGAGCCCTTAGGGCAGGTCATACCGTGGGGTTATATCCCCAACACCACCCGAAAGCCGTCGTCACCGTTTGTTGCCACTGCAGCCACCGGCCTCCTCCAGCCACTCAAGCGAGCCAAGCAGCTCTGCCTCACCACTATGAAGCTCCAAGACGAAGCACGCAGCCGCGGGAGCCCTGCATCGCCGCCCCGAGCCTTCCCCAACCTTCGTTCATCGGAGCGCCACCGTTGATTCGCCGCGCTCCACCCTTCCTCGAGCTCGCTGACCGTCCCGTCCGCCTCCCTGTGAGCCCCTCCTTCTTCTCCCCCTAACTCCGTGGACTGCCCCTCGCCATAGTCGCCTTCCCCTTGCTGCCCGAACTCCGGCCGTCACTCAGCTCGATGCCGGCCTCAACCCCGGTGGCCCCGAGCCCCCCTTGTTGCCCCCACTAGACACGCGCGTGCGTGGGCTACCTTCCGGTGCCCTCAGTGCACCAGATGGCCGCCGGAAGCGAAAGTCCGGCGAGCCACCGCTGTGTTCTATGGTCGCCGCCGGCTGACCTCCGGCAAGTGACATGGCGACGTCATTAGGGCTTAATTAGCCGCCAACTAACCCCCCAGCCACTGACAGTGGGCCCTGGCGTGAGTCAAACCCCTGGTCAGCGCGGGGATTGTCCCCTGTGTCACTGATGTGTGGGCCCCGCATGTCAGGTTTGACCTGGACCGCATCTGTTTATGCCATTATCATGCATGTTTGAACAAGTTAACATCACCAAGTAGGACATTTTATGAATAGGGCAAGATATAAAATATCATTTGGAGTTGGAATTCAAACTTGTTTGAATTCCACTTCAATTAACTTAACTAATTATTCCTCTAGGTCAATTCAGTACCTTAACTTGTCATATCATGCATCATGTTTGTTGCATTGCATTGAATGTTGTTCCTTTGTGTTTGCCGGTGGTTGTTCCCCCTCGGTAGACGATGGTTCTGACGATGTGAACGTTGACACTAATGAAGAGGAGTAATATCTTCAGAACTGTTAGTCAAGCAAATCCCCTTGAGCATACTGATATGAACCCACTCTCTTGCTCCTGCTCTTCTTTACTGCATTAGGACAACAATGATTCAACTGTTACCTGTTCTCGGTAGTTGAACCCATTCCTTTGCATGACCTGTCATTCTCATAGTAAATAGTTGAAACCACTTAGCATGAGTAGCAACTGCTTGAGCCTTGTCGTGCTTACTCATCAATGCTTGCTTACTGTGCCTGCTATGCTTAGAGTCATGTCGTGTCAGGATTGATTCATCAGGGTGATGAATCAGAATGGCAATGTTCATGTCCTATTGTGTGAGAGCCAACTGTGTGAACACGATTTGGTAAAGGTAGCCATGAGAGGCCATGTAGGAGTACATGGCGGGTTGTCTCATTGGGACCGTCCTTAAGAACTGAGCTCTGTGTATGTTATCCAAGACAAGATACTACCACACACTGGGCTCCGGTAACTCGACCCCTCTCGGCTTATTAATCGCCTAGACCCCTGTCTAGGAGTTGCAACTAGTTTCTGGTGTTTGTAGGAAAACTGTTGGCGGCCATGCATAGCACTGGCCGACGGGGTGAACTGTGATGCGGTATAGACACAGTGGCATGGTGTACCAAGTGGCACCCGAACGATGGGCTTGGGAACCCTGCGCACATCGTTTTAGGCCGTAGTGGAAACTTCGGCCGGACTTCCATGCGGGTTCAGTCTCAAATAGGCGATAAACTGGACTAGGGTCTTGTGTGGTCGACGGTCATGGTCGATGCCCACGCCAGTGCTTCCGCTTGAAGGTTGCCGAGATGCATGACGTGCATATGGTGATAAGTGTCAAGAGTGTTGGGGAACGTTGCATGGGAAACAAAAAATTTCCTATGCACACGCAAACCTATCCATGGTGATGAGCATCTACGAGAGGGAGAGTAGATCTACGTACCCTTGTAGATCGCTAAGCGGGAAGCGTTAAGAAACGCGGTTGGTGTAGTCGTACTTCTTCGCGATCCAAATCGCCGAGCATCCCGCGATCTAATCACGAACCGTCCCGCGAACCAATCATGAACCGTCCCGCGATCTCGTCACGATCCGTCCCGCGATCCGATCACGAACGTCCCGTGGCCTTGATCACGATCCTTCCGATCTAGTACCGAACGGACGGCACCTCCGCGTTCAGCACACGTGCAGCTTGATGATGATCTCCACCGTCTTGATCCAGCAAGAGGAGGTGGGGAGGAGAGAGAGTTCACCGGCAGCGTGACGGCGCTCCGGTGATGGTGGTGGTGGAGCAATTCCGGCAGGACTTCGCCTAAGTGCTGCAGAAAACCGATCTAGAGGAGCACCGGTGGAACGGGTAGCACGTGGCCGTAAGTTGTGTCCCGTGTCCTAGCCCTGCCCCTCTATTTATATGTTGAGCTCTGGGGTCTAATCTTGGAGCAAAACCTCTACAAGGTCGGTTTTGCCCGCACAAGGTCGGTTTGGCCCACAAGGAAAGAGTCCAACTCGGATCCCTGCAGTCCCGCGCACAAGCGGTAGTACCGCTTCACGAGCGGTAGTACCGCTTGAGCGGTAGTACCGCTTCACGAGCGGTAGTACCGCTTGAGCGGTAGTACCGCTTCACGAGCGGTAGTACTGCCTTACTGCTTAAGGCAGCAACAAAACTTCCTTTTTCCCTTTCCAATACCTCGTGGGTTTTATCCCATTGGTCCATATAAAGTGTTGCTATACCCGAACACTTCGGTAAACATCCGGAACCCCTTCCGGTTAATTCCGGAACTCTTCCAGAGATCAAAACACTATTATCACATATATCAATCTTTATCTCCAGACTCTTCCGAAGATCCTCGTCATGTTCGGGATCGTATCCGAGACTCCAAACATCCTTCGGTCACCACCATACATAACTCTATACTACCGAAACGTCACCAAACCTTAAGTGTGCAGACCCTGCGGGTTCGAGAACTATGTAGACATGACCGAGACACCTCTACGGTCAATAACCAATGGCGGGACCTGGACGTCTACATTGGTTCCTACATATTCTATGAAGATCTATCGTTCGAACCTCTATGTCAAGGATTCAGTTAATCCCGTATAACGTTCCCTTTGTTCTTCGGTATGTTACTTGCCTGAGATTCGATCGTCGGTATGTCCATACCTAGTTCAATCTCGTTACCGGCAAGTCTCTTTACTCGTTCCGTAATACAAGATCCCGCAACTAACAATTAGTCACATTGCTTGCAAGGCTTATTGTGATGTTGCATTACCGAGTGGGCCCCGAGATACCTCTCCGTCACACGGAGTAACAAATCCCAGTCTCGATCCATGCCAACTCAACAGACATCATCGGAAATACCTGTAGAGCACATTTATAGTCACCTAGTTACGTTGCGACGTTTGATACACACAAGGCACTCCTCCGATATCCGTGAGTTGCATGATCTCATGGTCATAGGAACATATACATTGACATGCAGAAAACAGTAGCAATAAACTGACACGATCACATGCTACGTTTGCAGTTTGGGTCTTGTCCATCACATCATTCTCCTAATGATGTGATCCCGTTATCAAATGACATCACATGTCTATGGCTAGGAAACCCTGACCATCTTTGATCAACGAGCTAGTTCACTAGAGGCATACTAGGGACACATTGTTGTCTATTCACCCACACATGCAGTGTGTTTCCGATCACTACAATTATAGCATGGATAATAAACGATTATCATGAACAAGGAAATATAATAATAAACACTTTATATATTGCCTCTAGGGCATATTTACAACAGTCTCCCACTTGCACTAGAGTCAATAATCTAGTTCACATCACTATGTGATTTACATGGTAATAAATCGAACACCCATACAGTTCTGGTGTTGATCATGTTTAGCCCTTGGAAGAGGTTTAGTCAACGGGTCTGCCACATTCAGATCCGTGTGCACTTTGCTAATATTTATGTCCTTCTCCTTGATGTAGAACCGGATGGAGTTGAAGCGTCACTTTATGTGTCTGGTCCTCTTGTGAAACCTTGGTTCCTTGGCTAGAGCAATGGCACCAGTGTTGTCACAGAACAGGTTTATTGGATTTAGTGCACTGGGCACTACTCCAAGATCTGTCATGAACTGCTTCATCCAGACACCTTCCTTCGCTGCCTTCGAGGCTGCGATGTACTCCGCTTCGCACGTAGAATCAGCTACCACGCTTTGTTTGGAACTGCACCAGCTTACCGCTCGACCGTTAACAATAAATACGTATCCGGTTTGCGATTTAGAATCGTCTGGATCAGTGTCAAAGCTTGCATCGACGTAACCCTTTACGACAAGCTCTTTATCACCTCCATAAACGAGAAACATGTCCTTAGTCCTGTTAAGGTACTTAAGGATATTCTTGACCGCTTGCCAGTGCTCCACTCCAGGATCACTTTGAAACCTTCCAGCCATACTTATGGCAAGGCTGACATTGGGTCTTGTGCAAAACATTGCCTACATGATAGAGCCTATGGCCGAAGCATAGGGGATGACGCTCATCTTTTCTTTATCTTCTTCAGTTACTGGGCATTGAGTCTTACTCAACTTCACACGTTGTAACACAGGCAAGAACCCCTTCTTGGACTGCTCCATTTTGAACTTCTTCAAAACTTTATCAAGGTATGTGCTCTGTGAAAGTGCTATTAAGCGTCTCGACCTATCTCTATAGATCTTAATGCCTAATATGAAAGCAGCTTCTCCTAGGTCCTTCATTGAAAAACTCTTATTCAAATATTCCTTCACGCTTTCCAGCATTTCTATATTGTTTCCAATCAGCAATATGTCATCCACATATAACACTAGAAACGCTATAGAGCTCCCACTCACTTTCTTGTAAATACAAGCTTCTCCATAAACTTGTATAAACCCAAACGCTTTGATCACCTCATCAAAACGCTTATTCCAACTCCGAGATGCTTGCACCAGTCCATAAATGGATCGCTGGAGTTTGCAAACTTTGTCAGCATTCTTTGGATCGACAAAACCTTCGGGTTGCATCATATACAACTCTTCCTCAAGGAAACCGTTGAGGAATGCCGTTTTGACATCCATCTGCCAAATTTCATAGTCAAAATAAGCAGCTATTGCCAACATGATTCTGACAGACTTAAGCATCGCTACGGGTGAGAAAGTATCATCGTAGTCAACTCCTTGAACTTGTGAAAAACCCTTTGCCATAAGTCGAGCTTTATAGACGGTGACATTACCGTCCGCGTCCGTCTTCTTCTTAAAGACCCATTTGTTCTGAATGGCCTTGCGCCCTTCAGGTAATACTTCCAAAGTCCATACTTTGTTTTCATACATGGATCCCATCTCGGATTTCATGGCCTCTAACCATTTCTCGGAATCCGGGCCCATCACCGCTCCTCCATAGCTCGTAGGTTCATTGTTGTCCAACAACATGACCTCTAAGACAGGGTTGCCGTACCACTCGGGAGTAGTACGCGTCCTTGTCGACCTACGAGGTTCAATAGCAGCTTGATCCGAAGCTTCATGATCATCATCATTAACTTCCTCCTCTACCGTTGTAGGTTCCACAGAAACATCTTTCTGCGCTGCGCTACTCTCCGGTTGAAGTAAAGGTTCAATAACCTCATCAAGCTCTATTTTCCTCCCACTCAATTATTTCGAGAGAAACTCTTTCTCAAGAAATGTTCCGTTCTTAGCGACAAACACTTTGCCTTCGGATCTGAGATAGAAGATATACCCGACTGTCTCTTTCGGGTATCCTATGAAGACGCATTTCTCCGCTTTGGGTTCCAGCTTTTCGGGCTGAAGCTTTTTGACATAAGCATCACATCCCCAAACTTTAAGAAACGACAACTTTGGCCTTTTGCCAAACCACAGTTCGTATGGCGTCGTCTCAACGGATTTCGATGGTGCCCTATTTAAAGTGAATGCAGCTGTCTCTAATGCATAACCCCAAAATGATAGTGGCAAATTGGCAAGAGACATCATAGAACGCACCATATCTAATAAGGTTCGATTACGACGTTCAGACACACCATTACGCTGTGGTGTTCCGGGCGGTGTCAACTGTGAAACAATTCCACATTGTCTTAAGTGACTGCCAAACTCATAACTCAGATATTCATCTCCTCGATCAGATCGCAGAAATTTAATCTTCTTGTTACGATGATTCTCAACTTCACTCTAAAATTGCTTGAACTTTTCAAAAGTTTCAGACTTGTGTTTCATCAAGTAAATATACCCATATCTACTCAAGTCATCAGTGAAGGTGAGAAAGTAACGATATCCACCGCGCATTGCAACATTCATTGGACCGCACACATCAGTATGTATGATTTCCAACAAGTCACTTGCCCGTTCCATTGTTCCAAAGAACGGCGTTTTAGTCATCTTGCCCATCAGGCATGGTTCACATGTGTCAAGTGATTCAAAATCAAGTGACTCCAAAAGTCCACGGCGTAATGGAGTCCTTGTAGCTTGCTATGACTCGTCTACACACGCTAGAGATCGACACCTACATTGCTGGGTTACGTATGTCTGTCCCTATATGGATGTGCCACTTGGGTTCTACGACTAGTCATGTCGGCCCGGGTTCTTTGACATTTGAATTCTAGCAACACATTCACATACGTGAGTCAAAAGATGCAAACGGCCCCGGCCCAGGTAAGGTGGCAGCCGTGGAGATAACCGTGCGTGAGACCGCAAAGTGATGTGATGTGTTACAGGCTGGATTCTTATGGCTTAGGATTGGGGTCCCGACAGAAGTACCAGTTCTAAGGCATAAAACACTGTACATTGAACTATTGAGTAATCTCCAGAACGTGCCTCCCAAGCGTTCTTAACGTCTTCGGATGACACGGGAGCGGGTGGGTCACCAAGCGGTGCATCAAGGACATAAGCCTTCTGGGAAGCCGTGAGGATAATCCTTAGATTACGCGCCCAGTCAAGAAAGTTACTTCCATCATCTTTCAACTTAGCTTTCTCTAGGAACTCATTAAAATTCAGGGGTGCTACTGCGCGAGCCATTGATCTATCACTACAGGAATTAGGTACTTTGCTGTCAGCCATCCCGGACGACAAAGGCATGCATGCCGGACGGCAAAGGCTTTGCCGTCCGCCAGCAGACGGCGAACAGTCCGACTGAATAAGCCACGGTAAAGGGCGCTTTGCCGTCTGCTGGCAAACGACAAAGATCCTTAGGTCTTTGCCGTCCGCCAGCGGACGGCAAAGACCGTGGACGGCACACGTGGCAGCTTACGACTGTTAAGGGGTTAACGGCAAGCTTTGCCATCCCCTGGCAGACAGCAAAGACCTAAGGTTCTTTGCCGTCTGCCAGCGGACGGCAAAGCACCTATTTCTTTGCCGGCCTAGGTGGTTTCTTTGCCGTCCGCTGGTAGACGACAAAGAACCTTAGCTCTTTGTCGTCCGCTAGTGGACGGCAAAGAAACCACCTACGCCAGCCTAGTGCTACCCCAGGTTGCACAGGTAGCTGCCACATGGCAGCTTTGCCGTCTGCTAGTTGACGACAAAGACCTTTGTCGTCTGCCAGCAAACGACAAAGTGGCTATATAGCCCCTGTTTTTTCTGTTTTTTCTTAAATTCATTCAATTTGATAGAATTTCACATATATATATACACATTTCAAAATAATTTCAACAAGAATACCAACAATAAGTTTCCAACAACATATCCAACATACAATGGTTTCCAACAACATATCCATACATACATATCCAAAACAAGTTTCCATAAACAAAAAGGAAGCACAAGTAGAAGAGTACACTCCATCAATGCAAGATTCCTCATCTATAGCAAATCTGCAAATTAGGAAAGATGAAAGTTAGAATAAGAAGAAGACTAGCTAGAAGAAAAGGAAGAAAAAGATGAAGAAGAATAATAAGAAGAATTTATATTCTCTTTCTTTTTCTCCTCTCCTCTTCTTTATCTTCTTCTTCTTCTAACTAAGGTAGGTAATAATGCCATTTTTTAGCTAAGGTAGGTAAAAATGGTAAGTGTGTAGGTCATTTTAGAGATAAGATAGGTAAATAGGTCATTTTGGAGCTAACCTAGGTAGTTATGCCATTTTTTAGCTAACTAAGCATATTTATTCATTTTGGAGGACAAAATGGTAAGTGTAGGTCATTTTAGAGCTATCCTAGTTAAAATCGGTCACTTTGGAGCTAGGTAAGGTTATTTTGTCATTTTGGAGGAAAATAAACTAATTATATGATAGTTTGGAGCTAAACCAAGGTTATTATAACATTTTTTAGCTAAGTAAGCTAATTATGTCATAAATGAACCAGGTAAGCTAAGTATAGATTATTATTTAGCTATCCAAGATAGTTATGACATTTTTCAGCTAACTAAGCATATTAAGTCATTTAGGAGGAAAAAATGATAAGTATAGGTCATTTTATAGCTATCCTAGGTAAAGTATATCAGTTCGGAGCTAAGTAAGGTTAGTATGTCATTTTCGAGGAAAATAAGCTAAGTATAGGTCATTTTGGAGCTACACCAAGGTTATTATGCCATTTTTACCTAAGTGAGCTAATTATGTCATAAATGAACTAGCTAAGCTAATTATAGATCATTATTGAGCTATCCTAGGTAGTTATGCCATTTTGTACCTAAGCGAGCTAATTATGTCATAAATGAACTAGCTAAGCTAGCTACAGATCATTATTGAGCTATCCTAGGTAGTTATGCCATTTTCTAGCTAACTAAGCATATCAAGTCATTTTGGAGGAAAAAATGCTAAGTATAGGTCATTTTATAGCTATCCTAGGTAGAATATATCATTTTGGAGGTAAGTAAGGTTATTATGTCATTTTTGAGGAAAATAAGCTAAGTATAGGTCATTTTGGAGCTAATTAGGTCATTTATTAAGATAAGTATGCACTTGTTAAGCAAAACACTTGGGAAAACTTACCATCATCACGGAGGTGAAGGACCGGTCGGGTTTGCGCCAGGGTGAGACGTAGAAGGACCGGTCAGGGTTGCGGCAGACACAGAAGGATCGGTCGATGCTTGTCAGGAGGCACGCTGCACCAAAGATCATTTGCAATGTCTCCTTAGCATGATGCAACTCAAATGTGAATACTATTAACTAATGACCATTCAAATGAAACTCACCATGGGTGCTATAGCAATATGGGGCATCGACGGAGGGGTCTGACCATTGTTCTGGCACATGGTCTGCACATTTTGTTTTCACAAGTCATTCATATTAGTTAGTGATGAAACGAACATTACGTGCATGATTTGGCTAATATGTAGGAGAAACTTACCACGAGGATCTCGTATAGGGCCCGGTGAGAGGCGTCGTTCTAGTTCCTCTCCTCCTCCAGCAGCCTAGCCGTCCTCTCCTTCATGTCCCTCTCCCTCTGCGTCGCCTGCCTATTTGCCTCCGCCAGAAGCTCCTGGGCCCTAGCCTCAATGGCGAGATCCATTGGCCGTGGACGAGGCCTTATCTTAGGATCAGAGCTCGTCTGGCGCTTCTTGATCTCCGGGAGAGTTCTAGGACAACGTATCAGTCCATCCCCAATGGCTATCGAGCCATGGGGCCTCCCGCCACCAGATATCATCACGAGCTCTGGATCAAAAGGACTCTGGCTCAGGTTGAAGTCCTTCCGTTTCCTCGCCTTCCCCTCATCTTTGTACCTCATGAGCTTGTTGTGGGAGGAGATGTTGCTGAAGCTCTCTGGATGATCAAGGTCATCCTCAGAGAATGCCTTGGCCTTCTTGTACGAGGCAGTATGGGCCATGGCATAGAGGTCGAACAGAGGTGGCACCTCCTTCTTGTTTTCTCGCGCCTAAAAGAGAGGAACAAAATA
Organism: Hordeum marinum; assembly: GCA_022496015.1. NCBI lineage: Eukaryota > Viridiplantae > Streptophyta > Magnoliopsida > Poales > Poaceae > Hordeum > Hordeum marinum. The sequence continues at coordinate 78,931,598 of CM039673.1, forward strand.
TTAGTTAAGGGATCAGGCTAGCATGAAGAATGAAATTGCATGAATCATGAAGCAAACCACATACCCAGTGATCCCCGTACTCAAACAGGTTGGAGCTCCCTTGATGGTGTGGCACACCTCTCATTTGGGCACGCTTATCCTTGGCCTTGTTGTGTTCGGCTAGCCATTCGGGAGAGCACCACTCATCCACCAATGCCTCCCAACAGTCCATCCTATCTACACACCATCTTGGGGGCACCTAAGTTAGATAAGAGAAATTCCAGCGCTACGCCTATGAATCAAATCAAGGAAACTAAGTACAAGGCCTTAAGAATAGATAATTACCTTCATTAACTTCTCCTTACTCAGATAATTTTTGCGGCACTTCTTCTTGGCCCTCTTAATGTTAGTCGAGGCGTAGTAGTCTCGAATAGCCTGCACACGAGCCTCATGCCATAAGTTCTGAAGTAGGCGCTTGCACTCGGCTTTGAGAACAACAGCCGCTTTCGCCTCGTGTTCCTCAAGACACCTATAGAAGGTCTGCAATCAAACAAGACAACACTGATTAGTACAATCACTAGGTGTTGTTGATTTTTAATTCTGTAAAGGAGAAATTACCCAAAAGCGACAGATCACAATGTTAGCCACCATCTCGCACAAGACACCGTCGACCATCTCCTTCAGCGGGGTCGGGGCAGCCATGTACAGCTCCCAGGTCAGTGCTACCTGTGGAACCTCACCCTCACCGGGCAACTGGACCTTCCCTGGGAAGTGGTGCTGGAGAAGCACACCAAGGACCTGGTTGGGCCTGCGGACACCACGCTCATGTTTCCAACCCCTGCAGTATGACAAGGCCAACACATTAGATATTAATTTGAAGAAACATGAAGGCAAAAGGTTAAAAAAGAGTAAATGCACTTACTTCTCCGCATTAGGCGCAATCAACCACCTCTGATCGCGGGTCGTCGGCACGGGCGGGAGCTTTGTACAACCATGCTGGTAGACCTTCTTGCCCTCCTCAACCAGCTCGCCCTCGCTATAGGTGTCCTCAGACAAGTTGTCCTCACCACCATCAGCATGGCCACTAGCCTCTGGAGTCATGTGGGGTGAAGACTCTAGGACCCGAGTCTCCAGGGACGAAGACTCTGGGACCAGAGTCTCCTGGGACGAAGGCTCGGTGACCCGAGGCTCGTCTACTCGAGGCTCGTCGACCCGAGGCTCGATGACCGGAGTCTGAGATAGGTCCAAGTCATACGGGTCCACCTGAGATGGAGCACTCCTGTGGTCGAGAGAATCAGCTGGGGGTGGCGGCGAGGAAGGCACAGCAGCCTTCCTACTTCTAGCACCTCTCTTCGTCTTCCCTCGACCTCTCCCGGTCGAATAAGAAGCGCCCGCCGGTGTCTGCATACTGTGTACTAGCACTCTCCAAAGTTGCTGGAGTGGAATAATAGCACCCCTCCCAGCATGCGCCGAGGAAGGAGGCTCAGAGCGCTCTCGACCCGAGCCCACCATCTGTCAACACCTGCAATGAAAAAGAGTGAACGAAATTAGTTCAACATAAAAAAATTGAATACCTAATAACATGAACTAATTAATAATATATATGTACATAATAATAACTGAATACCTCACATTACTAATATTAATCTTCATCGTCTATATATGCTCCGGGATCAATAAATGCATAATCATCATCACTAGCGACGTGCTGATCATCATCGTCAATAAATGCATCAACATGTGGAAGGCCTCTTTGTAATCGGTCAAGCACTGACAGGTCATCCGCAATAGCAACCTCTTCTTCTTTCGTCTCTTCTTGTTCCGGGTCAGGGGTGAAGTCAGATTCACTATCGCTGTCGACCTCAATGTTCTGGAGTGAAGTAGAGTGGTTCTTGAAACGTTTTTTGGAAACACATGTTTCTTGGAAGAATTCTCCTTCATATGTGTCTAGGTTAATGTGAGGTTCATAATCATCTTCATTGAGGGGAGGTGGTCTAAAATGTGGCGGCACATCATAAACGACATCCCAGCCTTTCAAATTTGGATCCGTTTGGCAGGCCCACGGTAGATAGAAAACTTGGGTCACCTGTTGAGCCGTAATATAGACATCGGAACATCTAAATGGGTGCTTTGTTTGATTTCGACTAGCCCTATATGTTCATGAGTCCTTCTAGTCTCCTTCGGCTGGAAGCAATAACATTTGAAGACTACGACGTTTGGTGGGTTTTCACCAAAGAATGTAAGTTCATAAATTGCTTCAACTCTTCCATAATACTCGACCCCTCCTTCGCCGCCAGCGGAGACACAACAATTTGTAGACTTTCGGTCGGCCATAGATAGCTCTTTGCCAAAAGTATGAAAGCGATACCCGTTGATGTCATATTTTTCAAATGAACGGACCTTATAGTCAAAACCATTAGCAACTTGTCTCAATTCGGAGTCCATAGACTCTGCATTAGCCTACAAGTTTAATTCGAAAGAGTTGTTGCATTAGCCGCAAACTAGGCGAAGAAATGAAATCGTCTAATTAATGGAAATTACCGTTTGCTTGAACCAAGAGATGAAACCGGGATAGCCGCCTCCATGCTTTGCCAGAAGCTCATACTCTTCGATGGAATCATTTTTGATCACTGCTCCGTCCGAGAATTTGGCGACGTATCGACTGTATCACATGTCCGGGAATAAGAGCATTTCAAAGGAATTAGAAGTTGTGAAACAATGTACTGAGAACTTACTCGATGTACGGCCACACTTCTGTTAGGTTGTTGAAGATATACAACAAAATGGTCCACCACTCTTCGACATCCAACGCTATTGCTTTCGAAGCACCGGCTGGTGCGAGCTTCCCTTTGAATAGGTTGAGGTTGGATTGACCTTTTTCATGGTCGCCATCATTGTACCGAGGCTTCGGATTATGCAAATGACGATTCTTGGCTTTGTAGTGTGCTGTCACGAAGTTTGCCGCCTCCTCAGTAATGAATGCCTCGGCCATCGATGCTTCAACTCTATGTTTATTTTTACGTTTTGCTTGAAGCGTCTTCTACATCCTCTCACTTGCGAAGCACCAACGATTTTGCACGCCCCCCCCCCCAATCTTGCCTCGGTCGGGACATGCAAAATCAAATGCTGCATTGGATTAAAGAAGCCCGGTGGAAAGATCTTTTCTAACTTGCAGATCAACTCCGGCGCCAACTCTTCCAGTTCGTTTAGCACGTCAGGCGATAGTTCTTTCGCACAAAGAGCACGGAAGAAATAGCTCAGCTCTGCCAGTACTAGCCATTCGTCCTCAGGGATAAAGCCACGCAACATCACTGGCATTACTCGCTCAAGCCATATGTGCCAATCATGACTCTTGAGACCAAATATTTTCAATTTGTCAAGACTCGCTCCCCTCTTTAGATTCCCTGCATACCCGTCGGGGAACATCAACTGCATTTTCACCCACAAAATCATTTCCCTCATAGTTGGCCTTCCAAGATGGAACCATGCTTTTGGCTTCCTCCAGTTCTTCCTTCCTTTCGGTTATCGAATGTTTTGTAACAGTCTATCACATAGAGCCTCCTGATCGACTCTAGCCTTAGGGTTATCCTTCGACTTCCCCTCTATGCCGAACAATGTACCAAAAAGGGCCTCCGCGATATTCTTTTCAGTGTGCATCACGTCGATGTTGTGTGGGCAAAGGAGGTCTTTAAAGTAAGGCAGATCCCACAAACATATCTTGTGAGTCCAGGCGTGTTTCGTATTATACCCTTTGAAATACCTTGGAAGATCTGGATCCAGCTCAAGAGCATTTATCTGATCCAGGATCTGTTGGCCTGTCAACACAGATGGTGCAGTGTTTGTGACAACTCTACCTTTGATGAAATTCTTCTTGTCTTTTCTGAACTTATGGTCAGGATCCAGGAATTGTCTATGCATGTCGAAGCACGAAAACTTGCGACCCGCCTGCAGCCAATGGAACTCAAGAGCTGACTTGCATGTGGGGCACGAAAACCTTCCATACACACACCAGCCAACGAATAACGCATACGCCGGCAAGTCATGCGATGAGTACATGTACCACACATGCATTTTGAAGTTATTTTTGGTAGCAGCGTCATATGTCTTGATCCCATTATCCCAGGCTTCTTGCAATTCATCCTTAAGCAGCTGCATGTACACATTCATATTCTTCCCTGGATATTTGAGCCCTGAAATTATCAACGTCAGGAAAATGTTCTTTCTTTTCATAATCTCTCCGGGGGGGATTGAGTGGAATGACAAATACAGGCCAACAACTGTATTGTGTTGCCGTCATACCATAAACATTGAACCCATCCGTGCTGATGTCAACTCGAGGATGCCTTGGATCTGCCGATTTATCCTTATGTAATGCATCGAAGTGCTTTCACGCAAAAGCGTCTGAAGTGTGTCCCAACATCGGGTTTCCATCTGCATCTAGTTCTGTTCTTTTGCCCAATTTATGCCACGTCATCTGTCTGGACGTCTCTTAGACCATGAAAAGACATTGAAGTCTTGGTATGATTGGCAGATACTGAAGAACATTAATGGGGATTTTGGTCTGACTCTTCTCACCCATACCGTTGTCTACCAGAACATACGTAGAAGCATTGCAAATGGGGCAATAGTTCAAGCCCGCATACTCAAGCCTAAATAAAGCACATCCATTCTCACAGACATCTATCTTCTCATAGGGCATCTTAAGTGCACGTAGGATTTTGTCCGACTGGTATAGGTTTGCTGGCAATACATGGCCTTTGGGTAGAAAGCTTCCAAATATCGTCATCATCGCGTCGTAGCATTCTCTGCCCAGGGTGAACTGAGCCTTCAGAGCCATTACTTGCGCGATGGCATCCAGCTGACAAAGCTTAGTGTGCTCATGGAGAGGACGTTTTGAAGACTCCAACATTTCATAAAAGGCCTTTGCAGATTCCTCCATCTCATCGTCCAAATCCCGAGCATCATCAAAGTCTTGCACCATGTCTTCGATCCCGGTACCATGCTCGTCGGTGCGACGACGAACCACCTCAGCTCTGGCACATTGGGCAGACTCACCATGAAATGTCCAGACCGTATAATTAGGCGTAAAACCCCACTTCTGCAGGTGTTTGATCATTTCAAACTCTGACTTCTTCTTACAGTTGTCGCAATCGACACAAGGGCACCAGGTTGTTTTCTGTCCATTTGCAAATGCGACTCTCACAAACTCCTTTGTTTTTGTTATCCATTCACGGGCCATGCCTTTCTAACTAGTGTGACCGGTGTACATCCACCCACGATCACTCATCTTGCATAGCTACTGGACACACAAAAATATATACATAATTCAGCAAACCATATTCATCAGTTAATAGAGTTTGTCAGTTTTATTACGTCGATGAAACCTAGACGTTAGTAGGTAAAGATAGGTCCTAATCCCACCCGAGTATGTGTAGATTGGGTTCGTTTTCCCATGCTCCGCTCCGGATCCGACGCACAATTTCGGCAGCACCTCCCCGTTGTTCTCCTAATACACGTCTCGGCAATAAGCAGAGAGGATGTGTACCGGAGAACAACAGGGAGGCACTGACGAAATTCTGCATCGAATCCGGAGCAGAGCATATGGGAAAATGAACCCAATCTACACATACTCGGGCTGTCCATGGATAACGTTGGACAATTCGAAAGAATCACGATTATAAATATGCTAATGAATGCATATTTATAGATGCAACCCTTTCGAACGGGAGACGCATAGTGGTCACGCATACTGATGATTGAAGACACCTATAGCTAGCAAGTTTCATCAGCATGAAGACCGGAACAGAGCAAAAATTTTAAGGGTGCCGAGGGAGAAGATGTCATTTGTGCTCACCAACGAACGCGGCAGGGGAGCTTGTCAAATGCACGGGGAGGTCGTCGAACAACTACACATTGAAATTCACCCGATCAACACAAAATATGATGCTTTTATAATAAAATAGGAAAATATGTGACCTAGCTCATAATTTAGAAAACTATGACCTCCTCGGCCTCACAAAGGCCGAAGAGCACCTTTTGGTCAATAGGAGGCAGAACAGGTGTCGGGGGTCGGGGGCCAGTGGAGTCAGGGGTCAAGGGCGTTGGTGGTCGGGGGTCGATGGTGTCGGTGGTCGGGGGTCGATGGTGTCGGTGGTCGGGGGTCGGGGGTGTCGGTGGTCGGGGGGTGATGGCGTCGATGGTCGGGGGTCCGGGCCGTCGGGGGTCGGTGGTGTCGGGGGTCGGTGGCGTCAGAGGTTGGGGGTTGGTGGTGTCGGTGGCTGGGGGGCGATGGCGTCGGTGGTCGGGGGTCCGAGGCGTCGGGGGTCGGTGGCCGGGGGGCGATGGCGTCGGGGGTCGGTGGTCGGTGGCATCGGGGGCCGATGGTGTCGGTGGTCGGGGGTCGATGGTGTTGGTGGTCGGGGGGCGATGGCGTCGGTGGTCAAGGGTCCGGGGCATCGGGGGTCGGTGGCGTCGGAGGTTGGGGGTTAGTGGCTTCGGGGATCGAGGGCTCTTCTCTTCTTCTTCTTCTTCTTCTTCTTCTTTTTGCACTTACCTAATAAACCTAAACTAACACTAACCTAATTAACACTAACCTAATAAACCTAAACTAACACTAACCTAACTAACACTAACCTAAACTAACACTAACCTAATTAACATTAACCTAATTAACACTAACCTAATAATCTAAACCTAAACTAAAATAAAAACAGAAAAAGAGGAGGGGAAGAGCTTACCAGAGGGGGGCCGGGTAGGGGGCGCCAGGGAGGGTTGGTGGAGCGCCGGGGAGGGCCAGGGAGCACCGGGGAGGGCCGGGGAGCACTGGGGCGGCGGTGGCGGTCGGGTGGCGGGGACAGGGGCCCTCGGGCGCCTAGGAGCGGTGGGTGGCAGGGCCGAGGGGCGCTGGGGGACCGCGGGGCACCGGCCGGGCCGGTGGGGCGGCAGGCGACGCTGGCGGGCGACGGGCGATGCTGGCGACGGGGCCACAGGGTTCCGGGGCGGTGGGGCGCAGGGGGGCCCGGGCGTGGAGGTGGGGGCGCCGGGGCGGCGGTGGCGCCGGGGGGCGGTTGGCCGATGGGCGGTGGGCCGGTGGGACGGCGGGGTGGTGGGGCGATGGGGCGGCGGTGCGTGTGTGGTGGGCGGCGGGGAGGAGGGGGAGAGAAACACACAGAGAGAGAGAGAGGCGGGCCGGGGTGGGTGCTGCCGTTAGTTAAGTCCCCTCTTTGCCGTCCGCTAGTGGACAACAAAGGAGGTTTGTCGTCCGCTAGCAGACGGCAAAGAGGGGGCCGTTAGGTTAAGTTGTAAGCGGCTCGTCAGTGGGCCCCCCTCCCTCTTTGCCGTCCGCTAGCAGATGGCAAAGAATTGGCTGATGGCAAAAAGCATCTTTGCCATCAGCTAGTTGTTTGTCGTCCGTTTTCTAGAAACGGATGGCAAAGAGCTTCTTTGCTGTCCGCCAGCTAACGGCAAAGAACTGGCTGACGGCAAAGATGTTGTTTCCAGTAGTGTATAACATAAATAGCAAAGGTTACTAAGACTATTGTTCATGATAATGAGTTTAGTTAATCAAATTACTAAAGCTTCCACTCAAATTGACATCCCTCGGGTCATCTGAGTGACACATGATCCATATTCACCAACTCAAGTCCGATCATCACGTGAGTTAAGGTGGTTTCAATGGTGAACATCATCATGTTGATCATATCTACTATATGACTCATGCTCGACCTTTCGGTCTCTTGTGTCCCGAGGCCATGTCTGTACATGCTAGGCTCGTCAAGTTTAACCCGAGTGTTCCGCATGTGCAACACTGGCTTACACCCGTTGTATGCGAACGTAGAGTCTATCACACCCGATCATCACGTGGTGTCTCGACACGATGAACTTTTGCAATGGTGCACACTCGGGGAGAACACAATTCATCTTGAAATTTAAGTGAGGGGTCACCTTATAATGCTACCGTCATCCTAAGCAAAACAAGGTGCATAAAAATATTAACATCACATGCAAATCATAAGTGACATGATATGGCCATGAACTTGTGCTTTTGATCTCCATCTCCAAAGCACCGACATGATATCCATCGTCACCCACATAACACCATGATCTCCATCATCATGATCTCCATCATTGTGTCGCCATCGGGGTTGTAGCATCCACCATGCTTCTACTACTATTGCTACCGCTAAGCTATAAAGTAAGACATTACATAGAGTTTAAAGATTGACATGCAGGTCATACAATAATCAAAGACAACCCTATGGCTCCTACCGGTTGTCATACTCATCGACATGCAAGTCGTGATATTCTATACAAAAACATGATCATCTCATACATCACATATATCACATCATGTAATTGGCCATATCACATCACAACTTACCCTGCAAAAACAAGTTAGACGTCCTCTAATTGTTGTTGCATGTTTTACGTGGCTGCTATGGGTATCTAGCAAGAATGATTCTTACCTGCACAAAACCACAACGGTGATATGAAGATTGCTTTTCAACCTTCTACAAGGACCGCCTCAATCAAATCCGGTTCAACTAAAGTGGGAGAGACAGACACCGGCCAGCCATCTTTATGCGACGAAGTCACATGTCAATCGATGGAACACGGTCTCTCGTAAGCGTACGAGTAAAGTCGGTCCGAGCCGCTTCATCCCACAATAACGCTAAAAAAAGAAAAATACTAAGGAAGGAAGCAATCTGAATATCAACGCCCACAAACTCTTTGTGTTCTACTCAAGATCTCATCTACGCATAGACCTAGCTCTCATACCACTGTTGGAGAACGTTGCATGGGAAACAAAAAATTTCCTATGCTTCACCAAAATCAATCTAGGAGATGAGCATCTATGAGAGGAGAGATTGGATCTATGTACCCTTGTAGATTGCTAAGCGGAAGCGTTAAAGAACACGGTTGATATAGTGGTACGTCTCCGCGATCCAAATCGCAAGCCGTCCCACGAACTCCCGATCAAGTGCCGAAAGGACGACACCTCGATGAAGATCTCCGCCTTCTTGATCCAGCAAGAGGGAGCAGAGAGGTAGATGGGTTCGCCGGTAGCACGATGGCGTGGCGGCGGTGGTGGTGGAGCTGATCCGGCAGAGCTTCGCTAAGCGGCGTCGAACCAATCTACTCGAGGACATGCAATCGGGGAGGAAGGAAGGGCTGCGTCATGACTTAGGGTCCGACTGCCCTCCTCCCTCTCACATATATATAGGGGAAGAGGAGGAGGCTGGCTGCCCTAGCGTTTCCCCTAGGGTTGGTGCGGCGGCCAAGGGAGGTGGGCCGGCGGCTAGGGTCGCTTGGCCACCAAGTTTGGTGGCTAGCCCACCCTTTTGGCCCAGCACAAGCCTCTAGCCGCATGGGCCTTGAGGTGGGAGGTGCGGCCAGCTCACCAGGGGCTGGCTCGCACCCTCTCACAGCCCATGTGGCCCTTTGGAGTAGATGAGCCCACCCGATGGACCCCCAGGAACACTTTCGACACTCCGTCACACCACTTGCAGGTCAGAGAACTTTTTCGGAACTCAAATATCAACTTCCCATACATGAATCTTTACCTCCAGACCACTCCGAAACTCCTCGTGATTTCCGAGGTCTTATCCAGGACTCCAAACAATCTTCAGTCACCAACACACATAACTCATCTATACCAAAACGTCACCGAACCTTAAGTGTGCAGACCCTCCGGGTTCGAGAACCATGTAGACATGACCGAGACACCTCTACGGTCAAAAACCAATAGCGGGACTTGGATGCCCATATTGGTTCCTACATGTTCTATGAAGATCTTTATCGGTCGAACCTCTATGTCAAGGATTCAGACAATCCCGTATGTTGTTCCCTTTGTTCTTCGCTATGTTACTTGCTTGAGATTAGATCGTCGGTATCTTTATACCTAGTTCAACCTCGTTACCGGCAAGTCTCTTTACTCATTCCGTAATACAAGATCCCATGACTAAAACTTAGTCACATTGCTTGCAAGGCTTGTTGTGATGTTGTATTACCGAGTGGACCCCGGGATACCTCTCCGTCACACGGAGTAACAAATCCCAATATTGATCCATGCCAACTCAACAAACACCCTTGAAGATACCTGTAGAGCACCTTTATAGTCACTCAGTTACGTTATGACGTTTGATGCACACAAGGCACTCCTCAGGTGTTAGTGAGTTGCATGATCTCATGGTTATAGGAACATATACTTGACATGCAGAAAACAGTAGCAATAAACTTACACGATCATATGCTATGTTCATAGTTTGGGTCTTGTCCATCACATCATTCTCCTAATGATGTGATCCCGATATTAAATGACATCTCATGTTCATGGCTAGGAAACCTTAACCATCTTTGATCAAAGAGCTAGCCTGCTAGAGGCATAGTAGGGACGCAATGTTTGTCTATATGCCCACACATGTATTTAGTTTCCAATCAACACAATTATAGCATGGACAATAAACGATTATTATGAACAAGGAAATATAATAATAAACACTTTATTTATTGCCTCTAGGGCATATTTCCAACAAAAATGATGTATAATAAAAACTAAAATAATAAAATGTGTAAGATCAGATCAAAATACCGCCCCACTGGTTGCCTAATTGTTTCCATGCCTCCTTGTTTTTCTCATTTTCAAGATATCACTATCATCAAGGGGGTAACACGGGCACAGACTACCCTAACCCAATTCTTTTCTTGATAACAATTTAGAGATCAAAATACCTCTCCACTGCTCTTCTCCCAATGTTTTAGAAGTTTTTTCTTGACAACAATATAGAGAACACAATCTTCATTGAACTCCTTTTTCTCATAACAATATATGAGGAACGCTCACCTATGAACATGACGATAATTAAAATCAGCAAGCAATACACATCAATAATGCTCAAATGATGATAAAGAAAGCTAAAAGATGACATGGTGTATACTTGTTCTTCTTTCCTAGCAATAGGAGTCAGCAACAACAACATCAAGTAATTTTACGCCACAAACATCAAAAAGCAGCAAGCCAATAGCATTAACAAGCAATTTTATCCAACAAGCAACATCCTTAGCAATCATGTTTATCCAACTATTACATTAGTACATTACACGTCCACTGCCTACATGAACGATTAACGATACGTCAAGGCAGGAGCAATACTGAACGACGATACTTCAGGGATACCCGTATCGACATTTTCTCTTTTATTTTTAAATTGAAAAAGGCGATACTTGAGGGATACCCGTATCGAAGTCGTATCTGTTGTATCGGGGTATTGGCAAAGTACTGAACGGCGATACACAGATTTATGACGTATCGGTGCTTCGTAGCAAACCATGAAGGAAATGGTATGTGTTTGCTTCAAAGGAGTTTGTCTCAGCCTCTAGGACGTCAAAAGCGAGGCACAAGATCTTTGGGTTATCTGATATTTATGCATTGTCAGAATCGATGGTGGATAAACCGGCAGGAGAACAAGAATAAAGCAAGGAGATTGATCCAAAGAAAGTCATGGCACATCCTATCACTGACGGCTTCACACCACCGCGATACCAAGCTTCAAAATGAGAGAAAATGCTATGAGAAGGCTCTAGAAAGTAGGAGAGGTTATTTAGGCTCGGATAATCGAGAAAACCAGCACATAGACACCATCGAAAACAAGAGCGGGGATGCCAAAGACTTCCACGAGTTGGCACTGGATCCTCTAATTTGATGGTAAGCACCCATATCTAGCCATCAGGGAGGCATGGAGGAACTACTCTACTGCTACTACTACGAGAGATCAACTGGAATCTACAAGAAGGGACCCTCACCTAGCTCGCCGCCAGCGATGGCCGGAGGGAGAGTCGAGGGGCTTGAGGAGAAGAAATAGAAAGGGGCTAGGAGTGAGAGGAGGGATCACGACATTGGAAAAGGGGAAAATGAAAAAATGACAGGGCCCGTTCGATTTTGATCTGAAAAAACCTTAAGACTGTAACACGTTACAATGAAGGGATATCACATTAATGAAGAAAATGAAAAAAGTCGGGCCGTTTTGTTTAGATGTGAAGAAACTTTGGATATTTTTTTTCGCGTGAAAGTGGAGGATGGAGTAACTTTCTGCCAGAATCTCAGCGATGTATTTCCGCGTACCGAATGCTAGTTTCGATAAACTTTCCTGTGTTTTTAGTTCTTGCGATTTCCTTGCAAAAATCTGTAAAAGCGAATGGGTCCTCACTCCTCAATATGTACCGAATTTATAGCAGGAAATTACAAAATTACAAAAATAAATCGCAAGCTTTCATATATTTTTTTTCAAACTTATGAACACAACAGATCTGAATATTTCGCCCGTCAGCTTGACAGTGAGGAGACGATTTTCCATTCCGCACGATCGAATCGGGCACACGCAGCCTTTCAGCACACCCGGTTAGAGCCCAAGATCCAGTTTACATTCCGGGTTAAGAAACAGAACCCGAAAACCGAACAGCTCGCCGCAAAACACCCTCCCGTGTTCATCGCTTATCCCCATTTCCCACAAACCCCTCGGCCCCTGGCTGCGCCAACCCAACCACTCCCACTCCGCCCCCATCGAAGGGGCGAGAAGCTTCCAGGAGCTAGGGTTTCCCGTACCGATCGATGGCTACCGCCGACGCGGCGCTGCCCTCGCCCTCGCCGCCGCTGCCGCCGCCGCTGCCGCCGCCGCCGCCGCCGCCGGCGTGGATCGCCGTCGTGGTGCTGACGCTCGTGCACATCGCCTTCGCCGCGATGCTGGCGCTCGGGCGCGTTCTCTGCGTCGCGGCCGAAGCGCTCCCCTACCTGAACTTCGCCATTTGGTGGGTTTTCTCCGCGGCCTCGGCTGCGAAGGTGGTGGCGCGCCGCGTCTGGGGCGAGGGCTCCGCCTCCTTCCTGTTCCTCGAGACGCTCACGTACGGGGCTTTGAAGGTGATTTCCTGCAGCTTCCTTGTCTTGCTCGCGCTTGGCGTCCTGCTGCTGTGCGGCCTGGGCGTGGCCTACGTGATTGCGGCTGTACGTGGATCCCGTCACGAATTCAAGCAGGTACCGTGCGAATTAACTCCCTGTGGCATTTAGTCTGATCGAATTACAGCAGTATGTAGGCTAGTGGATGAGTAGCAGCAGTATTTCCATTTGAGTTCAGCACTTCATCTGCATCCTTCCATTTCCGAACCATTCCATGTATGCTCATGCCCGTCCATGTGGTTTTGTTGAAACTGTTGTCTTCCTTAGCGCTTCGTGGGAGCAATCACGCCGGACTCGGCTGCAGACTCGTTTAGTCTACCCCGCACTGCGGTGCTTGGATTCATGGCAGATGTCGCTTTCCTGCTGATGGTTGTCGCTGGTTTTCTGGTAGCAGCGATGTCGCATGTGGAGGGATCGGTATCTCTGGGAGAAATGGTTGGATTGGTAATCGTGGATGTGGGGACATTTGCTATGCACGCAATATCTTGCTCTGTTATCGTTCCAGCTCTTGCACTTAGTTTCTGGAGGGAGGGCCAGGCGGACAGGAAAGCACCTTCGCAGTTTTGTTGAGGTATACACACATATACGGAGTACCTCTTTCCTCTCTTCTTTGAAATACGCACATCAATTGAAAGGATCATATGGCTCACAGATACATGGAATCGTTTATCTTAGTTTACTGCCTACTGGTGTTGATATTTGTTAAGATGGGAGTATTGTTGTGTATAAAACCAATGAGGAGTTTGCTGTTTTTTCTTGTCATTGCATATTAGCATTCATGATAAAATTGGGACCGGCATCAATATTGAATTGTGCAAGTAGCCAGCTGATTTAGTTCTACTGTATGCTTCTGTTATGAAGTGATGATAATAAAAATGATCGGTTCCACATATTATAAAAAAGCTATATTAACTGCTTATGCTCCATCATTCCCTTTGAGCAATGTATCTTTGCAGCGAGTGAGATTATAGTAATGTCTGCATGCTTCCAAAATGTTTGCAAGCACCTTTCTTGAGAGCTCTTGTCATTGATAGTTCCTCCATTGAAACCAATGGAAAGATCTGATGTTTTCAAGTTTTTTGCTATTTCTTAGGAGTCTAGTCTACTTAGCTGCACTTGGCAATTGTGACTTTGTGCCATGTTCCGTGACTCTGGTAAAAAGAAATAAACTGTTTGACCATGTAGAAATAACATGATAGTAAAATAGCACTCGTCTTGTCCTTTAACGGTCATCAACTTTTATGTGGCGCTATGCCACCACATTTTGGTAGAAGTGCCATTGTCCCCTGTTCTTTTTGACCGGAACTAGCAGGAGCTCTGCTTTTGCATCAGCTAACACGAGAGTAAGAAGGAAGTCTTACAGAGAAAGAAACGACAGCTGGGCAAAGAAAGCGCCCTCACTCAGCCAAAAAACTGACACACCTCTATCCATCTCTCCGGGTGAGGGCGCTTTCTTTGCCCAGCTGCAGGATCAAAAAAATTCTGGAGCTGCAAGTTCATTTCACCAGTCGTGTACCTGATAGCACTACAATTGAAAGGACAAGAAACATTCAAATTCTATAATGTCTCACAAGATAGGAATTACTTCATTGCTAGAAAACGAGTGACAATAACTTCAGATTTACAGTATTTGAAACTATATTATTGACTTCTTAATGTTGATATGACAATGTTCTTTAATGTGGTAATCTGATCAAGTCTTCAATTGGGTTATTGGCAGACGAAGCTAAGAGGAGAAGGTGTCCGGAGAATTTTGCAAGGAGCTACAGTACCCATTCAGCTGATGGTTGTGAGTGATCCCAACAGATGCAAGTTTTTAGAGAAAAAAATTATGTTCCTGCTATTACTAGATGCTTCTTCGTACCATTAGTAGATCCTAATCGTCATTAGCCATGAAAACTTTTGCAGACTTGCTTCTTTCTGCTATTACTAGATCCTAATCGTCAATAGCCTTGAAGTTTGTTGGGTCATTATGGGTCCGGTCACGATATTCGATACTCCTTGGCGCTACTCGCTTAAAAGTTTACACTAGAGCATTGGTGTATATATGATGGTGGAATTCGTTCATGCTCTCTTTATAATGCTACCCTGTTGGAAGAACATTTTCCATGAGATGAGACATTAATCTGGTGATGAATTGGTACGACTGCCATAGGTTTGCATTCTTATGTCGTGTGCATGGTAGTGGTAACGTTCTGCAAGTGGGCTATGTACGCGCTGCCATTTCGAATATCCTCGTGGTTATTATGGGTGGTCAACTGGTCATTTACTGCCACGTCTTGGTTTGGGTCCTCTGTTAGTATGTTACCTCTACCTCTACGTGCTGGTGTGCTTGTATTGTTGTTCCATCCTCGTATTGGCTTCTGAATTTTGTCAAAAAAATTAACATTTTTTTCATTATAATGATTAATGGTACGACCAGAGATACAAATTTGCAATCAGTGTTGGATATTTGGTAAATAAATTTGCATTGAATATCTATGTTACAAAGACAAGCTGAACCATTAAGAGGGCGCGCAAGATCCGATTGTTCATCACTTTTTTATTCCCAATTTTGACAACTGAAATGCATGGATAACTTGAAGAAGCCTTCATTTTACTTTGATTCTGTTTGGTTTCCTGTTAAATAAGTAAAAGCAGATTCTTCGTGCAAAATCTCTCAATAAGAAAGAATTAGCCTAAAAACAACGGTTGAAAAATAGATCAGACATTTTTATCCATTTTCTGTTTACAAGATTTTGTTAACCGTGAAAGAAAAAGATGTACGCCCCTTTTCCTTCATTTTCACTAGAATTCAGTCAACTGAATTTCGATTTCGTTCTCGGTCGAATTCTCCATCGTTGGAGCTCGTTGCCAATTGCAACGTGCACTGTGCATCGTGGATGAGATGTCTGCTTGCCTTTGTTCTGGGTCATTGAAAACTCGATTTTCTTTTGTCGACGGAAACATACGAAGGCACTTCTCAGATATGAATGATGGATGGTGGTTTGTATCGTCGGATTTCTCGGTACACTACATTGAACTGCAACTATTTTTTTTTACGCGTGACTAACCGGTTATGTCGTCATCCCTAGGGTTTCCTGCCCTAGGCGATCCGGAGGCGATTGCCCCGCCGCCACCACCGCGCCCGCTGTGTGCGGCCCTCGCTCCGCGGCCAGTCCTTCTCTGGTCGTCGGACATGCAGTGGCCCTGTCCGCAGACTGATCGTGCAGCCCTACGGCGCCTGTCGATCCAGTTGCCTCCGAGTTGAGGTCGGGTTGCCCTAACCCCCGCCACAAGGAAACCTACGCTGCTGTCTACATAAACCTATCTAGGGTTTCGGAAGGACGACCAAAGGAACCAAGCGTGCCGCCCGATCGCACACGGGAATCTCTCGCTACGCCGTCCATCGCCAACATGTCGTCGCCCCTGCATGTGCCCGGCAACAAACCGCTGCTGGCTGTGGTCAAATCGGAGGTCGGTGGGGGCGCATACGGGGCTCCCTCTGTGGATGTTGCTCGCCCGAAGCCTTCCTCCGAGGGAACCGGGGCCGCTAAGCGGATCAACCCGCGGCTGCAGGAGCTGGCGATTTGGAACCAGCTGAAGACGGCGGGATCGACGGGTACGGCTCGGTCGATGCCGGCGGCCTGCGAGCGTGACGGCTTGGATGAGGAAGGGTCGGAGGCGTACAGGGAAGGCGAGGACCATGAAGAGGAGGCAGAACTCGTGGAACTTGACCTGGACGAAGAAGGAGTGCTGTAGGATCAGGAGCACCCATGGACGGTAATAATGCTTGTGTATTCTCTGGATAAGCCCTCCCCAAGTACCTTGTTTGAGAACATCACTGGTGGATGGAGGTTGAAGGAAGACTTTGATTATGCGTATCAAGGTAACAACAGATGTCTCGTGCACTTTGGCTGCGAGGCTGACATGTCCCGAGTCCTCCGTGGAGGGCCATGGCAGTATAAGAACGATCCTCTGCTGATTGAGGCGTTCGATGGTATGAGGAAGGTGTCCGATTACAAGCTTGACCAGATGAGGATCTGGGTACGCATCCTTGATGTGCCCATGAACCGGAGGACGGGATGCGCCCATGAACCGGAGGACGGAAACTGTGATGAACGCTCTCTGCCCCAAGCTAGGTTCGATCATGCAAATGGAGATAGATGAGAAGACGGGCAACTATGTGCGTGTGCGTGTGGCTGTTCCGGTATACCGGCCACTTGAAACATCGGTGGCCATGACTGCCAAGTTGCAGGACAAGAAAACTAGGGTTGAATTCCAAATTCAGTATGAAAAGCTGCCCGATTTCTGCTATACTTGCAGTTACCTCGGACACCTGGAGAAATCATGTGGTCGGAAGGTTAGAGGAGGGCTACCTTCTAGCAAGTACAATGGCAAACTCAGGTGCTCTCCACCCCGCCGTTTTGGGAGGCAAACTGGTACTTTGAAGGCTAAAACCAATCCGATGGCGTATCGAGGTCTTGATTTTTCTGCAGAGAGCACCGGGTCGTCGGGCCCGAGTAGAGGTGGCCGGGGTGTCCGCCGCACGGTTGCAGCACACTCCAAACCTGGCAATCCTGTCGTCGATGCAATGTTGGCCGAACAGATGAAAGCCATGTTGGGAGGAAGCACTGGCGCCAATGAGGAACGCCATGCACATGTAGCTGCTCATGCCCGCGATCAGCCACAACAACATAGCTCCAATGAAGCCCATAACTCGCACCGCTCCCGGCCGAGGAGTTCGGACATGATTCCGGCGATGCCCAATCTCTCACAGGATGTAAGCATGGATGATGTGGAACTGTCGGATGGCGTCTCCACCTTGAGCAAGCGCGCTGCAGCTGGCGATCAAGTCACTACCGACGGAGGGGTGGTGGCGAACAAGGCCTTGGTGGTTTATGCTAACTTAACTACTCCGACTGAGCTTGTGACCTCAAGTACGCCAAAGAAGCGCATGACACTGGAGTCTCTAGACGGGCAGCAGAATTCGCGTGGCGCGGAGATGATGGAACAGGACATGATGGATGGAGTTACCACTTTGGGGGCAGTTGGCCCAGGGGCCGCTGACGAACTGACGGGGTCGATAGAGCCCCGTCGGGAGCAATGAATATCCTAAGGTGGAATTGCCGAGGGGCGGGGAACCCTCGTACAATTCATGATCTTGTGAGTCTAGTTCAGGCTCAATCCCCTAGTATCGTTTTTCTTTGTGAAACTAGGCAGTCTAAGAATAAGATGATGAGGCACCGTGCTCGATTAGGTTTACGAGGTTTTGAAGGTTTCGATTGTGTTGGTCGTAGTGGAGGTCTTGCTTTGTATTGGCATGAGTCTTTGAGTCTTGATGTAAAAGAAATAAATGAACGATATATTGATGCGTATGTAACTCGAGTGGAGGGTGAGCTACCCTGGAGGCTTACCTGTGTCTACGGTGAGCCACGAACGGAGGGCCGTCATCGCATGTGGTCCCTTCTCCGTGATCTGCACCAACGGCCCAGCATGCCATGGGTCATGGTGGGAGACTGCAACGA
The DNA here is from genome assembly GCA_022496015.1 of Hordeum marinum. Lineage (NCBI taxonomy): Eukaryota > Viridiplantae > Streptophyta > Magnoliopsida > Poales > Poaceae > Hordeum > Hordeum marinum. The sequence goes on from CM039673.1 coordinate 78,950,033, forward strand.
GGCGATGTGGAGTTTTGAGCACTTCTCCGACACGCCTCGCTCGGCAGGTCAGATGCTTGATTTTCGTGATGTTCTTGAGGTTTGTGGGCTCGGCGACCTCGGTTTTGCAGGTCTCCCGTACACCTTTGATAACCGGTGGGGGGGACGTGCAAATGTCAAGGTTCGCCTTGACCGTGCCGTTGCCAACAACGTGTGGAGGGACATCTTTGCTCACACCAGGGTGGAGCACCTAGTGGCGCCCAGCTCCGACCACCTGCCCATCCTACTACGCTGCGCACTCGAGGAGTCGCGCCACACAACGGGGAGGAGGTGCAGGCAGTATGAGGTCACGTGGGAAAGAGAACCTTGTTGGGGAAGGTTGCATGGGAAACAAAAAATTTCCTACGCACACGCAAGATCTATCCATGGTGATGAGCATCTACGAGAGGGAGAGTGGATCTACATACCCTTGTAGATCGCTAAGCGGGAAGCGTTAAGAAACGCGGTTGGTGTAGTCAAACATCTTCGTGATCCAAATCGCCGAGCGTCCCGCGATCACATCACGATCCGTCCCGCGATCCAATCACGATCCGTCCCGTAAACTCATCACGATCTGTCCCGTGAACTCATCACGATCCGTTCCGTGAACTCATCACGATCCGTCTCGCGATCTTGTTCACGGTCCTTCCGATCTAGCGCCAAACGGACGACAACTCCGCGTTCAGTACACGTGCAGCTTGGTGGCGATCTCCACCGTCTTGATCCAGCAAGAGGAAGTGGAGAGGTATAAGAGTTCACCGGCAGCGTGACGGCGCTCCGGCGATGGTGGTGGAGCAATTCCGGCAGGGCTTCGCCTAAGCACTGGGGAAATCCGATCTAGAGGAGCACCGGTGGAACGGGTAGCACGTGGCCGTAAATTAAGTGCCAAAACCCTAGATATCCACAAGTATATATAGGAGGAGGGGAGAGGAGGCTGCTCCCAAGGGGAGGGCTCCCTCTTGGCTTCGGCCGAATTGGTGGAGGGGGAGTCCTCTTCCAATTGGGAGTCCACCTCTCACACGAGAGGTGGAACTTGGGGAGGACTCCACCCCAATTCGGTTTGGGCCTCTCTCCCCTGCGCCTAGGCCACCTTGGCCGACTCCACCAGCCCACTAGGGTCTGGTGGGTCGCCACTTTGGCCCATGGGGTGGGATAGCCCCACTGGTGGACCCCCGGGACCCATTCGTCACTCCCAGTACACTACCGAAAGTGCCCGAAACCTTTCCGAAGTCCAAACACCACCTTCCTATATATAAATCTTTACCTCCGGACCATTCCGGAGCTCCTCGTGACGTCCGAGATCTCATCCAGGACTCCGAACAACCTTCGGTCACCACCATACATAACTCTATACTACTGAAACGTCACCAAACCTTAAGTGTGCAGACCCTGCGGGTTCGAGAACTATGTAGACATGACCGAGACACCTCTACGGTCAATAACCAATGGCGGGACCTGGATGTCCACATTGGTTCCTACATATTCTACGAAGATCTTTATCGGTCGAACCTCTGTGTCAAGGATTCAGTTAATCCCGTATGATGTTCCCTTTGTTCTTCGGTATGTTACTTGCCCGAGATTCGATCGTCGGTATCTCCATACCTAGTTCAACCTCGTTACCGGCAAGTCTCTTTACTCGTTTCGTAATACAAGATCCCGTGGCTAACACTTAGTCACATTGCTTGCAAGGCTTATTGTGATGTTGCATTACCGAGTGGGCCTTGAGATACCTCTCCGTCACACGGAGTAACAAATCCCATTCTTGATCCATGCCATATCAACAGACACCCTCTAAGATACCTGTAGAGCACCTTTATAGTCACCCAGTTACGTTGCGACGTTTGATACACACAAGGCACTCCTCCGATGTCCGTGAGTTGCATGATCTCATGGTCATAGGAACATATACTTGACATGCAGAAAACAGTAGCAATAAACTGACACGATCATATGCTATGTTTGTAGTTTGGGTCTTGTCCATCACATCATTCTCCTAATGATGTGATCCCGTTATCAAATGACATATCATGTCCATGGCTAGGAAACCTTAACCGTCTTTGATCAACGAGCTAGTCCATTAGAGGCATACTAGGGACATGGTTTTGTCTATGTATCCACACATGCATCTAAGTCTCCGATCAATACAATTTATAGCATGGATAATAAACGATTATCATGAACAAGGAAATATGATAATAACTAATTTATTATTGCCTCTAGGACATATTTCCAACAAACCTTCCCTACCTGAGGTAATCTTGAACACTTGGACTGACATGGGCTCAATGTTAAACCTTGGTCAAGTTGCTTCAGGCTTAGGTAATATGATGGATAAGTTGCAAGAATGGAGCATGAAAAAGTTTGGTAATGTTATTAAGGAAATTAACAAGTCTCGCTCTCGTTTAGAGGAGCCGATGTCTACGAATGCAGATAGAAAAGATATTAGGGAGGCCACGGATCGGATGAATGAATTGCACTATAGGGAGGAGATGCTATGGATGCAAAGATCCCGCGTTGCCTGGCTACGGGAGGGCGACCGCAACACCCAGTTCTTCCACAGGAAAGCGGTGTGGAGAGCTCGAAAAAACCGTATCAAATCTCTCGTTGATGAGTCAGGGGTCAAACATGAGGACCATGGCTCCATGGCGACAATGGCTACGACATATTTTGCTAACCTCTTTACTGCTGATAGGTCTCTCTGTGCGGATCCAATCTTAGATTTGATTCAGACCCGTGTTACTGACCGCATGAATGATGGCCTCTACGCAGATTTCTCAGAGAAGGTAATAGCGGATGCCATGTTCCAGATTGGACCGCTAAAGGCGCCAGGCTCGGATGGATTCCCTACCTGCTTCTTCCAAAGAAACTGGGCTGCTATGAAGGAGCGGGTAATTGCAGGGGTGAAGGAGTTCTTCAGCACCGGTTGCATGCTAGAGGGAGTAAATGACATGTCTATCGTTCTCATCCCAAAGGTGGATAGTCCGGAAAGGCTCATAGATTTTTGCTCAATCAGTCTTTGCAACATTATTTATAAGGTGGTGGCGAAGTGCCTAGTGAACCGGTTGAGACCGATTCTAGATGACATTATCTCTCCAGAACAAAGTGCATTTGTCCTGAGGAGGATGATTACAGATAATGCTCTGATTGCTTTTGAGTGCTTTCACTTTATTCAGAAGGAGAAGGATCCTAGTAAGAGTTTTTGCGCCTACAAGTTGGATCTATCAAAAGCTTATGACAGGGTGGACTGGATCTTCTTGGAGCGAATGATGGAAAAGATGGGCTTCGCTCGCCGATGAGTGGAGTGGATTATGGATTGCGTCACCTCGGTGAGATACACGGTAAAATTTAATGGAACCCTCTTGGAATCATTTGCACCGTCACGTGGGCTACGACAAGGCAATCCCCTGTCTCCATTTTTGTTCCTTTTTGTGGCTGGTGGTTTATCCGCTTTGCTGAAAGATGGTGAGGAAAAAAAGGAGATTATACACCGCTGAAAGTATGCCATAAATCGATCACCGGGAGTATCTCACCTTCTATTCGCAGATGACAAATTGTTATTTTTCAAAGCGCGGGAGGACCAAGCAAAGAAGATACATGAAGTGTTGAGTGTTTATGCTAATGCTACGGCACAGTATATAAATCCGGCCAAGTGTACCGCCTTGTTCGGCCCTTCTTGCCCCTCGGTACAACAGCATGTTGTGAGAAATACACTGCAGATAGGCACTGTGACATTTGAGGAGAAATACCTAGGCCTTCCGATGCCCGAAGGCCGTATGTCTCGCGGTAAATTTCAGAACTTGCAGTCTCGGTTGCTGAAACGGATTCTCGCATGGGGGATACCCTCTCTCTCGCGGGGAAGGGGACTATGATCAAGGATGTTGCCCAAGCTATCCCCACTTATATCATGAGTGTTTTCAAGCTTCCTATGTTTGTCTGTGATGACCTGAATAGGATGGTCCGGAACTTTTGGTGGGGTGCGTCGGAAGGCAAACGGAAAACACACTGGTTGGCATGGCCAAAGATACAAGCTCAGAAAAACAAGGGCGGTTTGGGATTCAGAGATTTCCGCCTCTTCAACCAGGCTCTCCTTGCGAGACAAGCCTGGCGTCTTTTAACTAATCCCAACAGCTTGTGTGCGCAGGTTCTCAAGTCGCCGGAATGCATCCCCGACTTGGCAGGCGATCCAACATGGCCTTGAGCTCCTGAAGAAGGGCATCATATGGCGCGTTGGCAATGAGCGCATCATCCGTATATGGCGCGACCGGTGGTTGCCAAGGAAGCCGGGGCGATAGCCCGTGTCCATGCAGGGCACATGCCGCCTTAGGAGGGTCACAAAGCTCCTGGACGGGAATGGGTCCTGGAGCATGGACCTCCTCCGGATCCACTTCCTCCAGGCGGACATCGACGTCATCACCAGCATCCGCACTTCGCCTCGCATCCCCGACGACATCATCGCATGGGCACCAGAGAGGAATTGTATCTTTACTGTGCAGTCAGCATACCGCCTGGCCATGGACGAGCGCGAGCGTCCATTGGCCTCCGCCACGAGCAAGGCACCGGATGGTCGTCGCGCCATAAGATCATATGGGGGTGCCCTGCTCCCCCGAAGGTACGCGTCTTCGCCTGGAGAATCGTCACCAACTCACTTGCTACTTGGGCCAATAAATTCTCACGACGCCTCGAGCTTACTGACATTTGTCTCCTCTGTGCTATGGAACGCGAGGACGGTTTCCATGCTCTTTCCAGGTGTCCCTTGGCAAGGGAACTCTGGCACATCATGGCTCTGGACTGGAACATCCCCAAGGTGGAATCCATGCACAATCCATGCCCGGAGTGGGTCTTCTCTATGTTGGAACCCTTGGATGATACGACTAGACTGGTGGTGCTCATGACAATGTGGCGAATATGGCACGTCCGCAATGAGATCACACATGACAAGCTGCCACCCCCAGCTGAAGTTTCCAGGCGCTTCTTGAACGGGTACATCAACTCACTCTTGTGCATACAGCAATATCCCAAGGATGACATAGTGAAGGGAAAAATGGTGCTTAACTCCTCACCACAAGGCAGCTATGCGAGCAAGGAGGCAAAGGCGGGGTTCCTCCTGCGCCGGGCTGGACTAAGTTAAACACGGATGGGAGCTACATTGCAGCCACGGACGCGACGGGAGGTGGTATGATCCTGCGAGATGATAGAGGTGATATCATCTTCAGCGCATGTAGGGAGCTTCGCACATGCGATACCGCCCTAGAGGTGGAGCTAGCGGCGTGCAGAGAAGGCCTAGAGCTGGCCTTATACCGGACGACCCTACCAATCACGATCGAAATGGATAGCGCGGAAGCGGTGGCTATGATTTCATGTCGCCAGCCGGATAGATCGACGCATCGTGCACTAGTCGAGGACATCCGCAGGATGGCTAGCCTCGCTTCTAGGGAGATATCCTTTATCCATTGTAGGCGTTTCCAGAACATTGTTAGTCATGAGCTAGCCTTCTATGGACGTAGTACCCCGCGTAGAGCAGTTTGGCTTGCTACAGGGGAGGACTTTGCTGTAAACCTGGTTGTGGCTGAAAAGCCACCATGAGCTTAATAGAGAATTCTTTCACCCCGCAAAAAAAAAGAACTGCAACTATTTTTTTTATCTAGTTATTGAGAGTGTTATGCTAATAGGAGTTGTTTCCCCTTTCAAAGCGGTTATTCATCAAAATCTATTTCCAGACGAAAGGACCTATCAGAACTTTCAGTTGCTTTTGACTATGTTGTCTTTTCCTCTCAAGCCGGTTCTTCATACAAAATGTACCTGAACGTGCAATCACAATAGTATGACACTAGTCTTGAAATTCAAAATCCCTAACTGAAAGTCAACTCTTATTATCTCCTTCGAAGGAAAATTCGGTAATAAATCTAAACATTCCCCCCGGTGGCTTGAACTCGAAATTTGGCAATTCTTTTTTTCTTTTTTGAAATTCGGTAATTGTGCAGGATCGAATCGGGCACTCTCCATTTCCACGTACACGGTTAGAACCCGGACCCGCATCCGCTAGTAGAGAGGAAATGGGTTAGAGCTGCACCCAGACCCGCATCCGCAGTAGAGAGGAAATGGGTTAGAGCTGAACCCGGACCCGCATCCGCTAGTAGAGAGGAAATGGGTTAGAGCTGAACCCGGAAGGGAAGCGAGACAGCTCGCCGCGAAACCTCCTCCCCTGCTCGTCGCTAATCCTTTCCCACAACACAAACCCCACGCCCAACCCAACCCAACCACTCCGCCTCCGCCTCCGCCGAGGGCGAGAAGCGTCGAGGAGCTAGGGTTTCCCGTACCGACCGATGGCCGTCGCCGACGCGGTGCTGCCCTCGCCGCCGCCGCCGACGCCCCCGCCGGCGCAGATCGTCGTCGTGGTGCTGGCGCTCGTGCACTTGGCCCTCGCCCAGATGCTGGCGCTCGGGCGCGTCCTCCGCGTCGCGGCGGGGGCCCTCCCCTACCTGTGCTTCGCCCTCGCGTGGGTCATCTCCGCGGCCACGGCTGCACAGGTCGTCGCGCGCCGCGCCTGGGGCGAGGGCTCCGCCATCTTCCTGTTCCTCCAGGCGGTCATGTACGGGGGCCTCAAGGTCTGCTTCTACAGCTTCCTCGCGTTGCTCGCGCTTGCCGTCCTGCTGCTGTGCGTGGCCTACGTGAGGGCAGCTGTATCTGGATCCACTTCGGGTTTCAGGAAGGTATCGTGCAAATGAACTCCCTGTCATATTTTTTGACCGAAGACTCCATGTCACATATGTTATGCTCTAATTAAAGTTGCCATATATGTTATGTTCGAATTAATTTCGTAGTTCAGGTTGTCCTGATGGGTAGCAGTACTAGTTTTCTTCCATGTGGGTTCATCACTGTTCATCCGTATGATTTTGTTGAAATTGCTGTCCTCCTCAGAGCGCCTTCGGAGCAATCACGCGGGAGTCGGTTGCAGAATTATTTAGGCTTCCGCGGACTGTGGTGCTTGGATTGGTCGCGAATTTGGCCTTCTTCCTTCTAATGGCCGCTGGTCTTCTGGTAGCAATGATGTCGCCGCACGTGGAGGGTTCGATATCTCAGGGTGAAATGGTTGCTTCCGTGATCGTGGATGTGGCGATATTTGGTATGCACGCGACAGTTTGCTTTGTTATCGTCCCAGCTCTCGTTCTTAATGTTTGGAGGGAGGACAGGAAAGCGCCATCGCAGTTCTGTTGAGGTACATATATATACCTTCCCCTTTTTGCTCCCCTGTATCTGTGAGCCATACGATCATTTTCAATTATAATCTGCATATTTTGTGTAGCCTCTTAATAGCATGAAAACAGTGAGTGTTGTTAGTTTGCCTTCATTTATCTTAACTTAGTGACTACCGGTGTTGATATTTGTCAAGATGGAGCATTGTTCTATATAGAACCAATGATGATTTTGCTATTCATGATGAAATTGCTCTTAAATTGTGCAAGGTGCCAACTGAATAACTGATGCAGTTCTACACTTCTACCATATGCCTTTGTTACGAAGTGACGATCATAAAAATGATCAATTGCATGTATGAGAAAAAAGGGAACATTAACTGTTTACGCTCCATGGTACCCTGTGACCACTGTATCTTTGCAGCGAGTGAGATTGTGAGATTCTTTCAGTTTTGTTGTTGTTGCTAATTTCTCCATTGAAACAATGGGAAGACCCAAAGTTTTGAAGTTTGTGCATACAGGTCTACTCTTCTTAGCTGCATTTGGCAATTGTGACTTTGTGCCATGTTTTGTAACTCTGGTAAAAAGAAGTAAACTGTTTGATCATGTAAAGAAATAACATGACGGTAAAATGACACACCTCTAGTTCTTTTAACATTTATGAACTTTTATGTGGCGCTATGCCCTATACATTTTGGTAGGATTGCCATTGTGGCTCTGTCCGCTGTACTGTAACTAAGTTTAGTGCTCTTATACTTTAGTAAAAGAAAGTAAACTGTTTGATCATGTACATAAATAACATGACAGTAAATGTACGCACATCTAGTACTTGTGCTATGCCACTACATTTTAGTAGACATCCCTTTGAGAACAGATAATATCTGATGTTGGAAGTTCATATCATCAGTTGTGTGTTTTTTAGCACTACCATTTGAAAGGACGAGAAAGATTCGAATTCTGCAATATCTCACAAGATAGAAGTTACTTCATTGCTGGAAAATGAGTGGCATTGCCTTCAGATTTATATACTACTTCAAACTGTAGTGTTTGATACTTGGATGGGTAATGACTTAATATTGATATGACAATGTTCTTATATGTTGTAATCTGACCAAGTATTGGGTTGGGTTATTGGCAGACGAAGCTAAGAAGAGAAGGTGCCCGGAGAATTTTGCAAGGAGCTACAGTACCCATTCTGCTGATGGTTGCAAGTGATCCCAACAGATACAAGTTTTCAGGTGAAAGAGTCTCTGCAGACTTGCTTGTTTCTACTGGCATATCTGAATTGTTATTAGCCATGAAAACTTTTGTAGACATGCTTATTTCTGCCATTACTAGATTGTACTCGTCAAGAGCCATGAGTTTGGTCGGACATTATGGGCGTGGTGACGATACCCGAATACTCCTCCCCCAGAGTCGCTTACAAGTTTGCACTAGAGCATTGGTGTATATATGATGGTGGAATTCGTCCGTGATCCCATTGTAATACTCTGTTGGAAGAAAATGCTTCCATGGGACGTTAATCTGGTGATGAATTTGTATCACTGCTGTCGGTTTTGGGTTCTTATGCTGTATGCTCGGTAACGTTTGGGTTATGGATGTTCGGATATATATCCTCGTGGTCAGTTAAGGGGTGGTTATCTATGGTGCTCCTGTATACATATGCATAATTCCATACGCTGCGCGGTGCGCGCCAAGTGCTTGGCGTGTATATGGACGTGGATGGGCGGTGGCGTGACGGTTACCAAAGATTTTGAAAGGACACTTCATGGAGCAGCCGGAATACTATGTGATTATCAGAGGTCAGAGCAAAGCAAAGCTAGATACCCCTCTCAGTGCACACAGCACAGTGGACTGGGTACGTACTGGGCCAGTGACAGCGAACTGCTACCGTGCGGCTCGCGCGCTAGAAACGATTCTGCGCTCCCATTTCGTTGCCAAAAGCAAATGTTGTTTCTTCTCTATGCTAGTTTCATATGCTGCACTCGAAACGTAAGTCGCCTGAAAATAGAATTTCGGTCTGTTGATTTTCGTAGGAATGACTAGAAAACGTTGTTTTTTCTCCATGCACCATGACCTAGCTAGCTAGCTAGTTTCACCTGCTGCACTGCTACCTAATAAGCCCCCCCTGGCCGGCGTGCGACGGAGGCAACGGATACGTAAAGCGCTACATATTGCTGCATGACGCCGGCCGGGTCTTATCCTTATCTTTGCCTTCCATGTACGAAAGGTTTCCAAAGACCAATGGTCTACTCTACTGTATATATATGCAGCAAAGAGAGAAGTATCTAGCTAGCTAGCTTCCTTTAATTTGGTAGCTTTAGTAGACGCCATTATCACATATTCCGGCTGTTCCATGAAGCGTCCTTTCATATACATCTTTGGTCGTCGTCACGCACTCACGCCGCCGCCGGCCGATCGGCGATCTCCTACACGGAACGGAAGGCCTCCGTCCACGGCCTCCTCAGCCCTCTATATAGAGCTTAACCGGCAAGCAGCTGATTAATAATAAGGTGATGTAAAAAAAAGTCTAATATAATGGACAAGTTCAAGGGGAAGATGGACGAGGCGCCGTCCATCGGCAGCAGCAGCTGGGTGGTGGAGATGGAGGAGACCATCCGCGGCATCGACCCGGAGGTGGAGACGGCGCGGTGGAAGCGGCACTCCATCTACCAGGTGCCGGAGCGGATCAAGAACCTGCACAACAGCAAGGCGTACCGGCCGGAGCTGGTCTCTCTGGGCCCCTTCCACCACGGCGAGCCGGACCTGCTCCCCATGGAGGAGCACAAGCGCCGGGCGGTGGTGCACCTGGTCAAGCGCTCCGGGAGGCCGCTGCGGGAGTTCGTCGGCGCCGTGGCGGAGGTGACGCAGCAGCTGCAGGAGGCGTACAAGGACCTCGGCGGCCGGTGGCGCGGCGCCGAGAACCGGCAGCGGTTCGTGGAGCTCATGGTCACCGACGGCTGCTTTCTAGTGGAGGCCATGAGGATGGACGCGCTGGGCGGCAAGGTGGACGATGATTACGCGCCCAACGACCCCGTCTTTAGCCAGTATGGCTATCTTTACATGTGGCGGTATATCCAGTCCGACATGGTCATCATGGAGAACCAGCTGCCTCTGCTTCTTCTCCACAGGCTATTACTCGTTCTGGATCATGAGAGATATCAGGTATACATACTACTCAATTACTTGCTTATCCAATTAGTCATCTGTTCTTCACCTTTTCATATTCTTTTCTTTAATTAACTTCATGTGCAATGGTGCATTTTTTTTAATTAGTTGAGCTGTTAACATTGAATAAAATGCAACTATGCAAGCTCGACAGTATGTGGTGTGGTCATACCTATAAATTAAGGAAGATCAACAATGAAGAATGAAAATTTCAAAATATTAATAATGCAAAATGCCCGTTAGCTCTAACTATGTCTATACATGTCAGGACGCTCGAGAGATTACCAAATTGGTGCTTGATTCCCTGTGTCCGTGGCGTCGACACGTGGTTGAAACTAACCCAGTGGGGTTACACCCCCTCGACATCTTACACCAAAGTCTCACTCATGACGATCATCAAGACCGGAAAGGTTCGAAGGCGTATGTCATGCCCTCCGCAATTGAGATCTACGAAGCAGGAATTAATTTCAAGGTGAGCGAGACCGACAGCCTCCTTGACGTGCACTTTGAACAAGGCGTGCTAAGCATGCCAGCGGTTAGGGTCGATGAATGCACCGAGAAGAGGTTTCTTAATCTGATGGCATTCGAACGGCTCCACCCTGTTGCCGGTAATGCCGTGACGGCCTACGTGATATTCATGGACAACATGATTAGCTCGGCCAAGGATGTAGCCCTGCTCAGATGTAAGAATATTATCGAGAGTGGGTTGGGCAGTGATGAGGAGGTAGCTAAACTCCTCAACAACACACTAAACAAGGGAGGAGTGATGAGCCCATCTAGCAGGCTCCACGACGTGCAGCGGCAGGTGAATGCCCACTGCATGAAGAGCTGGAATAGGTGGCGGGCTAACTTCATACAAACCTACTTGAGAAATCCTTGGGTGTTTATTTCCCTCGTCGCCACAATTATTTTACTAGTTGCCACCCTCTTGCAGACGGTCTATACGGTTGCACCTTTTTACAAGTTCATGTCGACCTAGTACTGGATAAAAAAAAATACTCCATTCGTTCCAAAGTACCTATCGTTTTAGGTTTTGTAATGAGTTAGGACAAGTATTCGGCCAACAATTACACTATTCATATGTACTTCATCTGACATAAAATTGATGTCATTAGATTTGTGCTTTAGAGTACTTTTTAGTGTTTATGATTTCGCATCACAAAAGTAGTTTAGTTGTCGGTGAAAGTTTTGTGCTAACAGAACCTAATACAACGGGTATTTTGAAATGAAGGGAAATGGTCATTGGGTGTCCTACCAGGAGCACCTAAATATAGTTTCCATGATCTATGTGTTTACAACGTGTAAGTTGCCTTTGTAGGGGAACGTCGCATGGGAAACAAAATTTTTCCTACGCACACGCAAACCTATCCATGGTGATGAGCATCTACGAGAGGGAGAGTGGATCTACGTACCCTTGTAGATCGCTAAGCGGGAAGCGTTAAGAAACGCGGTTGGTGTAGTCGAACTTCTTCGCGATCCAAATCGCCGAGCGTCCCGCGATCCATCACGAACCGTCCCGCGAACACATTATGATCCGTCCCGTGAACTCATCACGATCCGTCTCACGATCTTGATCACGATCTGTCCCGCGAACTCATCACGATCCGTTCCGTGATCACATCACGAACCGTCTCGCGATCTCGATCACGGTCCTTCCGATCTAGCGCCGAATGGACGGCACCTCCGCGTTCAGCACACGTGCAGCTTGATGACGATCTCCACCGTCTCGATCCAGCGAGAGGAGGTGGAGAGGAGAGAGAGTTCACCGGCAGCGTGACGGCGCTCCGGTGATGGTGGTGGAGCAATTCCGGCAGGGCTTCACCTAAGCGCTGCGGAACTACGATCTAGAGGAGAAACTATGCACCGGTGGAACGGGTAGCACGTGGCCGGAAATTCTGTCCCAAAACCATCCAATCCACTAGTATATATAGGAGGAGAGGAGAGGAGAGGCAGCCAAGGCCTTTGGGTCGGCCGAAATAGGAGGTGGGAGCAATCCTACTTCACCTCCAATCCTAGTTGGAGTAGGATTGCCTCCTATTGGCCGATTTTCCACTTTTTGCTTTAGGACTTTCTCTCCTGCACCATGGGCCTTTGTGGCTGTTTTCCCAGCCCACTAAGGGCTGGTTATTATTCTCCCACAGCCCATGGACCTCTTGGGGTCGAAATACCCCTCCCGGAGGTCCCCCGGTACACTACCGGCACTCCCGACACACTACCGATACTCCCGGTACACTACCGATGAGCCCGAAACTTTTCCGGCGACCAAACTGGGACATCCTATATATGAATATTTACCTCCGGACCATTCCGGAGCTCCTCGTGACGTCCGGGATCTCATCCGGGACTCCGAACAACCTTCGGTCACCACCATACATAACTCTACACTACCGAAACGTCACCGAACCTTAAGTGTGCAGACCCTGCAGGTTCGAGAACTATGTAGACATGACCGAGACACCTCTACGGTCAATAACCAATGGCGGGACCTGGACGTCCACATTGGTTCCTACATATTCTACGAAGATCTTAATCGGTCGAACCTCTATGTCAAGGATTCAGTTAATCCCGTATAACGTTCCCTTTGTTCTTCGGTATGTTACTTGCCCGAGATTCGATCGTCAGTATCTCCATACCTAATTCAACCTCGTTACTGGCAAGTCTCTTTACTCGTTCCGTAATACAAGATCCCATGACTAACACTTAGCCACATTGCTTGCAAGGCTTGTTGTGATGTTGTATTACCGAGTGGGCCCTGAGATACCTCTCCGTCACATGGAGTAACAAATCCCAGTCTCGATCCATGCCAACTCAACAAACACCATCGGAGATACCTGTAGAGCACCTTTATAGTCACCCAGTTACGTTGCGACGTTTGATACACACAAGGCACTCCTCTGATATCCGTGAGTTGCATGATCTCATGGTCATAGGAACATATACTTGACATGTAGAAAACAGTAGCAATAAACTGACACGATCATATGCTATGTTTGTAGTTTGGGTCTTATCCATCACATCATTCTCCTAATGATGTGATCCCGTTATCAAATGACATCTCATGTCCATGGCTAGGAAACCTTAACCATCCTTTGATCAACGAGCTAGTCCATTAGAGGCATACTAGGGACATGGTTTTGTCTATGTATCCACACATGCATTTAAGTCTCCGATCAATACAATTATAGCATGGATAATAAACGATTATCATGAACAAGGAAATATGATAACAACTAATTTATTATTGGCTCTAGGGCATATTTCCAACAGTCTCCCACTTGCACTAGAGTCAATAATCTAGTTCACATCACCATGTGATTCGCATTGTTATGAATCTAACACCCAATGAGTTTTGGGGCTCGATCATGCTTTGCATGTGAGAGAGGTCTTATAGTCAACGGGTCTGCGATATTCAGATCCGTGTGTACTTTGCAAATCTCTATGTCAAACCGTAAACACTGCTACCACACTCCACTTGGTACTATTTCCAAATGGCTGCTCCACTATACGTATCCAGATTGTTACTACTAGTCATCCGGATAGGTGTTAAAGCTTGCATCGACGTAACTCTTTACGACGAACTCTTTATCACCTCCATAATCAAGAAACGTTTCCTTAGTCCTTTGGTTACTAAGGATAATTCCGACCGCTGTCCAGTGATCCACTCCTGGACCACTCTTGTACCCCTTGACAGACTCATGGCAAGGCACACATAGGTGCGGTACACAGCATGGCATAATATAGAGCCTATGGCTAAGGCATAGGGGACGACATTCGTCCTTTCTCTTTCTTCTGCCGTTGTGGAGCTTTGAGTCTCACTCAACTTCACACCTTACAAATCAGACGAGAACTATTTCTCTGGCTGATCCATTTTGAACTCTTTCAAAATCTTGTCAAGGTATGCACTCATTGAAAGTCTCATCAAGCATCTTGATCTATCTCTATAGATTTTGATGCTCAACAATTAGGTAGCTTTATCCAGGTCTTCCTTTGAAAAACACTTTTCAAACAACCTTTTATGCCTTCCAGAAATTCTACATTATTTCCGATCAACAATATGTCAACCACATATACTTATCAGAAACTCTACAGTGCTCCCACTCACTTTATTGCAAATACAAGTTTCTCGTAAACTTTGTATAAACTACAGAAACTTTGATCACCTCATCAAAGTGTATATTCCAACTCCGAGATGCTTGCTTCAGTCCATAGAAGGATCACTGAAGCTTGCTCATCTTTTAGCATCCTTAGGACTGACAAAACCTTCTGGTTGTATCACATACAACCTTTCCTTAAGTAAACCATTAAGGAAACGATGTTTTGACATCCATCTGCCAGATTTCATAATTGAAAATGCAGCAACTGCTAACATAATTCCAACAGACTTTTAGCATCGCTACGAGTGAGAAAGCCTCATCGCAGTCAACTCCTTGAACTTGTCACAAACAACTTTGCAACAAGTCGAGCTTTACAAATGGTGACATTCACCATCAGTGTCTGTCTTCATTCTAAAGGTCCATTTGTACTCAACGACCTGCCGTCTAACGAGCAAGTCTACCAAAGTCTATACTTGGTTTTCATACATGGATCCTATCTCGGATTTCATGGCCTCTAACCATTCGTCGGAATCCGGGCCCATCATCGCTTCTCCATAGCTCGTAGGTTCATCGTTGTCCAACAACATGATCTCCAAGACAGAGTTGTCGTACCACTTAGGAGCAGTACACATCCTTGTCGACCCACGAAGTTCGATAGTAACTTGATCCTGAAGCTTCATGATCATCATCATTAACTTACTCTTCAACTAACGTAGGCTTCACAGAAACATCGTTCTGCGCTGCGCTACTCTCTGGTTGAACAAAGGTTTAACAACCTCATCAAGTTCTATCTTCCTCCCACTCAATTCTTTTGAGAGAAACATTTCCTCGAGAAAGGATCCGTTTAAGCAACAAACACTTTGCACTAGGATCTGAGATTGAAGGTTCACCCAACTGATCTTAGGGTATTCTATGAAGATGCATTTGTCCACCTTGGGTTCGACCTCATTAGGTGAAAACATTTTCCACACAAGTGTCACAACCCCAAATATTAAGAAATGACAGCTTAGGTTTCTATCGAACCATAATTCACACGGTGTCATCTCAACGGATTTAGATGATGCCCTATTTAAAGTGAATGTAGTTGTCTCTAATGCATAACCCCAAAAATTATAGTAGTAAAACGATAAGAGACATCACAGTATGCACTATATCAATAGAGCATGACTATGATGTTCGGACACACCATCACACCATGGTGTTCCAGGTAGCGTTAGTTGTGAAACAAATTTCACATTGTCTTAAGTTGTATGCCAAACTCGTAACTCAGATATTCACCTCCACGATCATATCGTGGTCATTTTTATCTTCTTGTCATGATGATCTTTAAACTTCACTCTGAATTTGCTTGAACCTTTCAAACGATTCAGACTTGTGTTTCATTAAGTAAATATACACTATATCTACTCAAATCATCAGTGAAGGTAAGAAAATAACGATATCCACTGCACGCTACAAGACTCACTAGATTGCATACATCAATATGTATCATTTCCAATGAATCACTTGCCCGCTCCATCCAACGGGGTCTTTTAGTTATCTTGTCCAAGAGGCATGGTTCGCATGTCTCAACCGATTTGAAATCGGATGAGTCCAAATATCCATCAGCATGGAGTTTCTACATGCGCTTTATACCAATATGACATTTAGCAGCAGTGCCACAAGTATGTGGTACTATCATTATTAACTTTGTATCTTTTGACATCAATGTTATGAACATGTGTACCACTACGATCAAGATTTCAACAAACCATTCTCACTGGGTGCATGACCATTGAAGGTATTATTCATGTAAACAGAATAACCATTATTCTCTAACTTAAATGAATAACCGTATTGCAATAAACATGATCTAATCATGTTCAAGCTCAACGCAAAACACCAAATAACATTTAGGTTCGTCACTAATCCTGAAGGTAGAGAGAGCGTGCGATGTTGATCACATCAATCTTGGAAACATTTCCAACACATATCGTCACCTCACCCTTAGCTAGTTCTCCGTTTATTCCGTAGCTTTTATTTCGAGTTACTAACATTTAGCAACCGAACCAGTATCCAATACCCAGGTGCTACTAAGAGTACTAGCAAGGTACACATTAATAACTCGTATATCAAATATACTTCTATCAATGTTGCCAGCCTTCTTATCTACCAAGTATCTAGGGTTGTTCCGCTTCAGCGACCGCTCACCTCATAACAGAAGCACTTAGTCTCGGGTTTGAGTTCAACTTTGGGTTGCTTCACTGGAGCAGCAACTGACTTGCTATCCATGAAGTTTCCCTCCTTGCTCTTGCCCTTCTCGAAACTAGTGGTTTGATTAACCATCAACACTTGACACTCCTTCTTGATTTCTACCTTTGCGGTGTCAAACATCGCGAACAGCTCAGGGATCAACATCTCTTTCCCTGGCATTTTATAGTTCATCACCAAGTTCTAGTAGCTCAGTGACAGTGACTTGGAGAACTACATCAATCACTATCTTATCTGGAAGATCAACTCCCACTCGATTCAAGCGATTGTAGTACCCAGACAGTCTGAGCACATGCTCAACGATTGAGCTATTCTCTTTTATCTTGCAGGCAGAGAATCTCGTTGGAGATCTTATATCTCGCAACTCGGGCACGAGCCTGAGATCACAATCTCAGCTCTTAGAACATCTCATATGTTTCGTGACGTTCAAAACATTTTGGAGCCTCAATTCTAAGCCGTAATGCATGACGCACTAAACTATCAAGTAGTCATCGAAACGTGCCTGTCACATGTTCACAACATCTACAGTCGACGCTAGATGGGGTGGCGCACCGAGCAGTGCATTAAGGACATAAGCCTTCTGTGCAGCAATGAGGACAATCCTCAGATCACGGACCCAGTCCGCAATTTTGCTACCAACATCTTTCAATTCTATTTCTCTAGGAACATATAAAAATACAAGGGAGCCACAACGCGAGCTAGTAATCTACAACATAATTTGCAAAGACACTTTGACTATGTTCATGATAATGAGTTCAATTAATCATATTACTTAAGAACTTCCACTCAAATTGACATCCCTCCGATCATTCGAGTGATACATGATCCAAATTCACCAACTCAAGTCCGATCATCACGTGAGTTGAGGTGGCTGCAATGGTGAACATCATCATGTTGATCATATCTACTATATGACTCATGTTCGACCTTTCGGTCTCTTGTGTTCCGAGGACATGTCTGTACATGCTAGGCTCGTCAAGTTTAACCCGAGTGTTCTGCATGTGCAACACTGGCTTGCACCCGTTGTATGTGAACGTAGAGTCTATCACACCCGATCATCACGTGGTGTCTCAACACGACGAACTTTCGCAACGGTGCACACTCGGGGAGAACACAATTTATCTTGAAATTAAGTGAGGGATCACCTTATAATGCTACCGCCATCCTAAGCAAAACAAGGTGCATAAAAAGGATTAACATCACATGCAAATCATAAGTGACATGATATGGCCATGAACTTGTGCTTTTGATCTCCATCTAGAAAGCACCGGCATGATCTCCATCGTCACCGGCACGACACCATGATCTCCATCATCTTGATCTCCATCAACGTGTCGCCATCGGGGTTGTCATGCCCTACATGCTTCTACTACTATTGGTACCGTATCGATAAAGTAAAGCATTACATAGCGCTTAATGATTGACACGCAGGTCATACAATAATTAAAGACAACCCTATGGCTCCTGTCGGTTGCCGTATTCAACGACATGCAAGTCGTGAAATTCTATACATCACATGATCATCTCATACATCACATATATCTCATCATGTAATTGGCCATATCACGTCACAACATACCCTGCAAAAACAAGTTAGACATCCTCTAATTGTTGTTGCATGTTTTACGTGGCTGCTACAGGTATCTAGCAAGAACGATTCTCACCTACGCATAAAACACAACGGTGATACATAGATTGCTTTTCAACCTTCTCAAGGACAGCCTTTGTCGAATCCGATCCAACTAAAGTGAGAGAAACTGTCACCCGCAAGCCATCTAGGCAACAAGTTGCGTCGAGGGAACCGGTCTCTCGTAAGCGTACGAGTAATGTTGGTCCGGGCCGCTTCATCTCACAATCCCGCTGAACCAAAATACGACCAAGGGAGGAAGCAATCTAAGCATCAACGCCCACAAACCTTTTGTATTCTACTCGAGATCTCATCGAACCATCAACCTAGCTCATGATGCCACTTTTAGGGAACGTCGCATGGGAAACAAAAAATTTCCTACGCACACGCAAACCTATCCATGGTGATGAGCATCTACGAGAGGGAGAGTGGATCTACGTACCCTTGTAGATCGCTAAGCGGGAAGCGTTAAGAAACGCGGTTGGTGTAGTCGAACTTCTTCGCGATCCAAATCGCCGAGCGTCCCGCGATCCAATCACGAACCATCCCGCGAACACATTATGATCCGTCCCGTGAACTCATCACGATCCGTCTCATGATCTTGATCATGATCTGTCCCGCAAACTCATCACGATCCGTTCCGTGATCACATCACGAACCGTCTCGCGATCTCGATCACGGTCCTTCCGATCTAGCGCCGAACGGACGGCACCTCCGCGTTCAGCACACGTGCAGCTTGATGACGATCTCCACCGTCTCGATCCAGCGAGAGGAGGTGGAGAGGAGAGAGAGTTCACCGGCAGCGTGACGGCGCTCCGGTGATGGTGGTGGAGCAATTCCGGCAGGGCTTCGCCTAAGCGCTGCGGAACTACGATCTAGAGGAGAAACTATGCACCGGTGGAACGGGTAGCACGTGGCCGGAAATTCTGTCCAAAAACCACCCAATCCACTAGTATATATAGGAGGAGAGGAGAGGAGAGGCAGCCAAGGCCTTTGGGTCGACCGAAATAGGAGGTGGGAGCAATCCTACTTCACCTCCAATCCTAGTTGGAGTAGGATTGCCTCCTATTGGCTGATTTTCCACTTTTTGCTTTAGGACTTTCTCTCCTGCGCCATGGGCCTTTGTGGCTGTTTTCCCAGCCCACTAAGGGCTGGTTATTATTCTCCCACAGCCCATGGACCTCTTGGGGTCGAAATACCCCTCCCGGAGGTCCCCCGGTACACTACCGGCACTCCCGGTACACTACCGATACTCCTGGTACACTACCGATGAGCCCGAAACTTTTCCGGCGACCAAACTGGGACATCCTATATATGAATATTTACCTCCGGACCATTCCGGAGCTCCTCGTGACGTCCGGGATCTCATCCGGGACTCCGAACAACCTTCGGTCACCACCATACATAACTCTACACTACCGAAACGTCACCGAACCTTAAGTGTGCAGACCCTGCGGGTTCGAGAACTATGTAGACATGACCGAGACACCTCTACGGTCAATAACCAATGGCGGGACCTGGACGTCCACATTGGTTCCTACATATTCTACGAAGATCTTTATCGGTCGAACCTCTATGTCAAGGATTCAGTTAATCCCGTATAACGTTCCCTTTGTTCTTCGGTATGTTACTTGCCCGAGATTCGATCGTCAGTATCTCCATACCTAATTCAACCTCGTTACTGGCAAGTCTCTTTACTCGTTCCGTAATACAAGATCCCATGACTAACACTTAGCCACATTGCTTGCAAGGCTTGTTGTGATGTTGTATTACCGAGTGGGCCCTGAGATACCTCTCCGTCACACGGAGTAACAAATCCCAGTCTCGATCCATGCCAACTCAACAAACACCATCGGAGATACCTGTAGAGCACCTTTATAGTCACCCAGTTACGTTGCGACGTTTGATACACACAAGGCACTCCTCCGATATCCGTGAGTTGCATGATCTCATGGTCATAGGAACATATACTTGACATGTAGAAAACAGTAGCAATAAACTGACACGATCATATGCTATGTTTGTAGTTTGGGTCTTATCCATCACATCATTCTCCTAATGATGTGATCCCGTTATCAAATGACATCTCATGTCCATGGCTAGGAAACCTTAACCATCCTTTGATCAACGAGCTAGTCCATTAGAGGCATACTAGGGACATGGTTTTGTCTATGTATCCACACATGCATTTAAGTCTCCGATCAATACAATTATAGCATGGATAATAAACGATTATCATGAACAAGGAAATATGATAACAACTAATTTATTATTGCCTCTAGGGCATATTTCCAACAGCCTTGAATTTGGAAACCCGCACAACAAATAATTGGGAAAAAAATTCAAAAGCCTTGAGTAGAATGCTATTATTCACTCGTATTGAAAGAATTTCAAGAGCTTTGCAGTGACTACTATCGATCTAATAATCCCATGGTTATGTAGAGAAAGATCCATTTGTATCATGAGAAGATGACAAAAAGATATTCTAACCCAAGTTTTCGTATCAGTGCCATTGAAACTACCAAAGCCAATTGGATTGGAGCCAAGTCTATAATTCAATATATCCTAGGCGCTAAAGATATTCTCTAGGCATTTCAAATTATAGGGACATTTGAACTCCAATATCATCAACGGATACATCGATATAGATATTTATGAGATCCCTACAAACCGTAAAACACAATCAAACCCTTGTTTTTCTTTTTGGCTGGTGAGATCCCTAACCCCTCTACTGCAAAGCATGGCTACTCTGGGTTGCCTTTAACTTGGTTGTTGTGTGGCACTACATCAACCCAAATAACACAAATTTAACAATTCATTTAATATAAAAATTCTAATAATAGTTTCTTAGACTCCCTCACTAGACTCAAAGCAAGATAGATCAACTACATTTATTGCATCAACATCAAATTTAATGTTAACATGCTCCAAGCCTAGAGATTTGGGGCCAACATAGCATTCCTAAGTTCTTAATCATCTTTCCTGTCCACACCCAGTTGGACAGAAGGAACCATAACCACATCATGTAACCCATGGTATTGCTTCCAACAATTTTCTGAAATGTGTTTTGCTTGTCATTTCCTCATCGCCATTTCCGACTCTCTTATTACATCAATTAGAGATGCACATTAATTCATCGAACCAAGCAATCACACAAGCACGAATAGCCATCTAGATTTATTAATGAGATTTATCAACATGGCTATATCTTAATGCATGACTACATGTGCATACCCCATGTACTAATTGACATAATACAACCAACGACAAGTCCACAAAGACCATCAGATAGCACTCTGACCACCCATAACGGGCGGTTCAACCACCCTTGCCATAGGCACCAGATCGTACCTCTGGTGATCTCTATCTAGCCTACCAGCTTATGTCTAGTATTCTGCCTCCCGCGTGATGCCTTTATATAATAGGCCCGTGTTGACCACTATAAAACCCAATCCCTCGTTGATTACAAGTCCAACTATAACGCAACTCGTACACATAATATTTGACATGCATTTTAACATTCCACTTTAAAGAATATATCATCGCCACCTTGAAGACGCCATGCAAGAGTATCCGTGTACCTGGACTTGAATCATGAATCATGAGCTCCACTGCTACTTCCTTGACTTCCTGGCCCCACCTACATCTATAGTCACTTCTTTCTTCATGTTAGTCAAAAGCGCCCTTGAAAATGAAGTTCATATGGACTCTTGTTTTATGTTTTCCAACTTCTCGATACCTGTCCAACATATCACACATTGACCATAAACATGCCATATCCGAAAACACTGTTGTATCGTCACCCTAGTAGCTTCTTTCCTGACCTACATGAGAGTGAGCAACTCGCGTATTTGATAACATATGTAAGAATATTTTGAACTCACCATCCTCGCTATTGTTGACTGCATGTCTGAAGTTGAAAGAACGCTTTGTTGCTCTTAGTCCTCTCGAGTCAAATTCGTAGTATCATCCTTTTTTAGGATTATCTTTTAGCTGTCCCATAGCGCTATAGCACTTTGCCTCCTTCTGCATTTTCATACTTTCACATGTGTACGGAAACTCTCTGAGCTTTTACGTCATAGCCTCCCCATCATCCGAGTGAAGTCTTCTATCGGACTCCAACTTCATTTTCAACATGGATCCATTATAGATGATCAGTCCACTGTCACACTGGTCGACTTCAAGCACTCATGTGCACGCCGTCTTGAATCAACCATGCTCCATCATCATGTTGGAGTGCACAAGTACTTGAACCTGTATCATGTGATGCCACGCTTAGAAATCGGCCATGATCAGCATCATGATCCTATGTCAACGTTCCTGATATCACCATCGTTTTCTACTTCGATCGACATTATGTTATGTCGATCCGCCATACTGTCCAGGTTGTTTGCTTTATGTGTTTGACCCTGTCGAATTTGTCTGACTGCAATCATACTTTACCTTGCGTTGTCTTAGTCCAACACATCACCATGCATTGTTCGACACTACTGTAAAGCATGATCATGTACCGATGTATGACGCACCTTCGAGCCTTATGTGCGCGTTACCGTCCTTCCATACACTTTACAAAGCATCCTCCATGCAATCTTGACCCCATGGAGGCATGGACACCTTCACACCTTTTTTTTGTCACCGTCTGCAACGAGCTCGTGTGCACGTGCAGACCTTTTTGGTTTACTCGAAGTTCATCCCTTTTCCTTTGTGTACGTTTAGAGCACAAGATCAAATCGCTTGATCCGCACCACGATGCTCATGGACACAGGATCGGATAACAGGTCTTGTTTCCATTTGTTTCAAAACAATCTCACGAGAGCCTACCTTTGGCTCCACACAACACACAAAAACGTCCTAGCTTCTGCCAACATGCACGCCAGCCTCCAGCCGCCTCACAAATACGAGAGCTAAGTTTCACTAGTATTGATTTTTATTGGGAATCGCCTACAGCGTGGCGGCTATTGTGCCGGCCAATACTATATGAGCGTGAGTATGTTTTTTCCTGTTGTTTTTTTTTGTTGGGTTTACCACTGCTTTGACATCGGTTTTCTTTGTTTTTTCTCACGTTTTATTTTTTATTAATTGTTTTTTCTTTCTCCATTTTATTCTTAACACATGTCTAATATTTCCATACACATTGCATACATTTTGCATATATCAGAAACATTTTTTAATACATTTTACATTTTTTAGCCACACAATTCACATTTGTCAACTATATGTTTTATTTCTATTTTTCATAAATTTTAAATTTTTCGTATATATATCATTTTTATTATTGTTTTATATTTTTTAAGTACATGATTAAAAATTTTCTGTTAAATGTTTTGAACATTTTCCAAAGACATGTTAAACATTTTTCAAGTACTTATTGAATCATTTTTTGAATCATATGGACCACTTTTTAACATTGTACAAACATTTTTAAAATGAAAAATAAAATTTTAAAATGCGTGAGCAGTTTTGCAAAATATGACATACATATTTTGATCGGTAAGAAATATTTTTTTAATTACATGCACAATTCTTTTACATTATATAATCATTTCAAAAACTGTCATGTACATTTCTTTTGAAACACGTGGACATGTTTGAAATGTCAAATATATAATAAATTAGTATTTTCTTAATATATGCATTTAATTTTTTCCTAAAATATAAACAAAAGGAACAATGAAAAAAAACAAGATGTCAGCATGACAACACATGGTTACAGGCATGTCGACTACTCCCTCCACAAAGAAATATAAGAGCATTTAGACACCTAATCTAACCGCTTGTATATTTCTTTATAGAGGAATTGCCAACTTGTCTCGCTTCACACACGGTCTTGTGTCTTGCTTCACAGCCATACAAGTGCATCTATGTACCTCGCACGGCGAGTCGTAGCCACGGCTTGCAAGCAGGGAGCCGGTAATGACCCGGCACTGTAAGCTTGTGCCATATCATGCAGATGTCACACATATTTTCGGCTTTTCCCTTCCGTTTTTCCTTCACATTTTTTATTGACTTTTTTTTTGAAATATTATAAATATATGTAACAAAAATACTTTACATAGAATTTTTCAAATTGTTAGTCACGTGTACAAAAATTGTTTGTTATATTTGAAAAAATATACACAATTAAAAAAAATATTTGGCATTAAAAAAATTCGAATTCAAAAATATTTGCCAAATAAAAAATGGTTTATTACATTTAGAAAATTATTTTATGTTTTGGAAAATATCCACGAGTTTCAAAAATGTGTTCAAGACATTTATAAAAAAATGATTGTATATTTAAGAAAAAATTGATCATTGAGAAATGTTCCAACATGTATTTGAAAAATGGTAAATAAGTGTTTGAGAAATTGTTAAAAAAATATTAATCAAGTATTTGTAAATATTACACATGTATAAAAAAATTTCTAGATGTATACAAAAGAAAGTAAATTGCATGTGGCTCGAAATTAGACATCTATTGAATACTCGATAAAAAGGGAAAGAAACACATAAAATAGATTAGCAATAAAAAAAGAAAAAAAACAAAGAAAAAGAACAAACTATAGGTGACCAGAAATAAAAAAAGGGAAAGAGTAGCAAAAAACCACAAGAAACAAAGAAAGCCCTAAAAAGACCAACAAACAGAAAAAACAATAGTGCTCAATGATCAACAGTGACAATAAATAAAAAAGCCAGTTGTGGATCGAGACGTTTTAGTTTTCCAGCGCTCGTCTACATATGTGGGGCGGCCCACGAGGAGATACGCGTGGGCGCACGTTAGCCTCCCTTTCACTTCAAAGGTGTTAGGGAAGAGGCTCCGACACCGAGCATCTGTGGCGCCTGATGCGTGCACACATATGGTCGGTCATAACTGAAATATGGCAAAATTGGATGTTTGTCCAATTTGTAATGCAACCGAAGACACTTGGAAGCATGCTATGATTCAATGCCCCATGGCAAAGATCGTATGGTCCTTAGTCGATGATGAACTGGTGAAATACATGATAGCCTGCAATCACAGTGATGCTAAGCTCTGGCTTATTGAGATTCATGAATCAATGGGGCATGAGACCTTTGTGAAACTCATTATTACCGTGTGGTCGATTTGGTGGGTGCGGAGAAAGGTTGTCCATGAAGTGCAATTTCAATCTCCACTAACCACTTTTCTGTTCATCCAAAGATACATGCTAGATTTACAGATTTTAAAGGACGAAATTCCCTTGCACAGACCCAATGTGACCGGTCATATTCCTAATTGGATTGCTCTGCCTGGTGGGAGTGTTAAACTTCATGTCGATGTTGTTGTCGACAGAAACAATTACTGGGGAGTTGTGGTAGTTATGTGTTGAGACGAGGAGGTGCTTATTTGGGCGCTTCTGCTATAAATTTTCAGGACTTGGTCGATCCGAAAATCCTTGAAGCAATGGGGGAGTTTGGATGCCTTATCTTTAACTGTTGATTTGGGTTGTGAGCGAATTGTTGTTGCTACAGACTGTATGACAACGATTACACATCTGAAGTGTAAGTATAAGGGACCCTCAGCAGTAATGATCCAAGATATTAAGCAAAGGATGCAAGAATTCATTTCAATTGATTACATTTTTGAGAAGCGAGAGATGAATCTTGAAGCCCACAAGCTTTCAAAAGCAGCGATTACTTTACCTTTTGGCCGTCATATTTGACTTTCTATTTTACTGACATTATTTGTACCCTGGAACTTATTGTTATTTAAGTTTAGTACCTCCCCCCCCCCCCCAAATAAAACATATGGTCAGTCCGTTAGCTATACTCGTGGTTTGCTTTGTTCTTGTTTCCTTCGTTTATTGTTTTTTCCCACTTATTTTCTCTATGTTTTACTGATTTCTTTTATTTTCTTCCTTTTTTCTTTTTTTCTCTCGTTTCCTTTGATATTTTTATTTTTTCCACTAGTTTTCTTTGGTATTCCCGTTCCTTTTTTTTAAATGTGAAAACATTTCTTACGCATTGTACATTTTTCATATCCTCCAACAATTTTTTTTTTATGTCTATTGTTTTCGTGCATGTTTTACATTTTCGATGTACATCTAAACTTCTTTTAACAGATTTAACAGTTTTATATATTCCCTCTGTTTCGAAATATATGCCTTTTTAGAGATTACAATACAGTCCATATACAAATGTATATCAACATACTCATTTTGGTCCATATGTAGTCCATATTAGTATCTCTAAAAGGCACAATGATGAAAAATTACAAATGATCAAATACTTAAAATTGATGCTGATGGTTATCTAATACTTTTGACAGAATGAGCAAATCTCTGGTGATATCCTTTTCTGTAGTACATCTTTTCAATTTCACGGAAAATTTGCCTCGATATCTCAGCATGTTTGTTGGGTCGGTAATGACCCCCATCTTCAGAACAATATATCTGACTTGTATAAATACGTTGGAATAGAGGGAACCAATTTTAAAATATACTAATATAATTTTTACCCATCTCTGTTTCAGATTAATAGTTCACGATTTTTTTAAACAATTGTTCACATTTTTTAATATATGTTTTGATGTCTTCTTTTTTCATACGCATCATAAGTTTTTTGTATACATGCAAAAACAATTTTCTATACATTTCCAAAAGTTTAAATGCATGTTTAAATTTTTATATGAATTTTATACAAAGTTTATATATATAATTTAAGTAAAGGTGAAAAGGAAACATAAAAATGTGAAAAAGACCGCGCTGGGCTGAGGCCTGAGGCCTCCCGCGCGCTGGGCTGGCCCATTTTCTCAGCCGCTCAAGGCCAGCGGTCCCGTCTCGCTCGCTCGTCACTGGGGTTCGTTCGATCCAAGGTTCACTATTTTTTTTGCGGGTTAGGTTTGCTAGTTGCCATTGACCACTCACAGGTCCGCTTGTTCTTGACTTTAAAAAAATAACAAAAATTTGTAAAAAAAATATAAAATTCGGAAAATGTGTAAACGTTTAAAAATGTTTACAAATTTTAAAAAGGGTTCATGAAATTTAAAAATGTCATAAATTTTTAAAACATTTGCGATATTGGAAAATAATACACGAATTTGAGAATTTGAAATTAAAGTTCCAGAATTTGGAAAAAGTTCACAATTTTTAGAGTATTTCAAAATTTAAAAATAAATCATGACTTGTTAAATTTTGCAATTTGAAATAAATTTGTAGAAATGGAAATAGTTCACGAATTTAAATTAAAATTGGAAAAGAAGTTCGTCAAAGTGAGAAAAGATCATGTCATTTTGAAAATGCATGAGAATTTGTGAGACAATTGTGAATTTGAAAATTCATGATTTGAAAGGTAAAAAAAAATGAAAAAAAATTCAGAAAAGACCGAAGAAAATCGGCCACACAAAGCACATAGAGCCCTGCAAAAAATCCCGGACATAGTCACATGTAGATGGATCGACGATGGCAAGTTCTCCTCTTCTTCGGCTTATGTCATTCAGTTGGAGGGAACGTAGAAGTACAACTTCCTCCAAACGATTTAGAAATGGACGTGCCATTGAAGTGCAGGATCTTCTCCTGGTTAGCGATGCTCGGCCGCTGCCTCACCGTTGATAACCTCGCTCGGCGATGCTTGCCACACGATCCTATTTGTTTCCTTTGCGGGGGAGCACCGCAGAACGCTAAGCAACTACCACCTTGAACTGTCAAAACGTCTTATATTTATAAACAGAGGGAGTACACCCTTGAGTTGTGGAGGCTAGCTCTTGACCTCTGCCATATGTCTCCGACGCTCGCGCTGTCGAACACCACCACCTCGTTGCTTCACCGACAGGAGAAGAGGGCCACCGACATCGCAAAGCCCCATCATCGGGCTTGAGTGTTTGTGCACCTTGTATGCTGCAACGAGGCATGGAAACAACAGGATGAGCGTATCTTCAGGCACAGTCCGTCCACAACGACGCAACAAACCTTCCACCGATAGACTGAGGAGCTTGCCAATTGGACGACGGCCAAGGTGAGCAGGATCAACCAGCTCACGCACCTCGCAAGCCAGACTAAGATCTCTTCTTTTATACTGGTTTGTATAGTATTGCTATACCGTTGTATCCCGTCTTTTGCCTTGCAAGTTGTAACACCTTTCTCCCTCTATTAAGGAATGAAAAGCTGCTCCGATTGGCATTTTGGTCAACAAAAAAAAGCGAGGACAATGCATAATGTGCAACCCGGTTTCTACATCATATTGCTAGAGTTAGAATCCTACTCCCTCCCTTCCTAAATATAAAACCTTTTAGACATATCATTATAGACTACATATGGATGTATATAGACATATTTTAGAGTATAGATTCACTCATTTTGATCCGTATGTAGTCCATAATGTAATCTCTAGAAGGTCTTATATTTCAAAACGAAGGGAGTATATTCTTAAAAAGTTCATCCAAATTCTCTCAACATGCAAAGTGTCTACCTGAACGTCTCCATCAAGCCATGCATTTAAGTTTTCTTCCGCACTAAGCCATGCATTAAAGTCCGTCACATAAGCAAACCATGCATTTAACTTATAAATTACAATTATTTTTGCATTAATACTACGAATGTAACGCTGCCACATATACATGCATGTTAGTATTCCTTTACATTTTTGTTCGAAATGACATTTTAACTGTAATTTAAAAGTTTTATCTTTATTTTTAGACACTTTGTTATTGATTTTCAAGCTTACATTTTATTTTTGTTACATTAATTTATTTGTAGCGATTATTTATGCAAACATACGAGAAGGGAACTTTTGTTCAACAGGTATATCAAAAACTATGAACAATGATAAGTAGATTCTTTCAACAAACACATTGTGAACAAGAAACATCATCACTCTCAAAAATAAAATAGAAAACACCATCGATGTCTAATTGAACTAGCGCACCTCCTAAGCCTTCGCTAGCTAGTACAATCTACAAGATGCCATGATCGATGGCCTCACTCCTAGCTTTGCAAATTTCCTTGTCCTGCTTCCTGAGCAGTGAGCACGTATGGGCAGCGAGCGACACCTCTGACCGCAGCGACGGCGAGGCTGCGAAACCTTCCAAGTGGCATCTGTCAGCGGCAAGTTCAGATCACCTTGACTTCATCCCTGGCAACGTGCATCGTTTTGTTGGGGTTTCCGCTGTAGACGACGTAACCGTCTTCGGTGGCCGAGAGGATGACCGCGTTGAGCACGAGCACGAGCCGCTGCCCTGTGCACAGCTGACCTGCCGACGTGCGCACCCGCACCTTCGTCCCCGCGCGCATGGAGCTCTTGGCGATCCCTCCCGCCGGCGCAGTCCTGCTGCTCTGGAGCCTGCGGCGGAGCACGCGCATGGCGGCGGACGTCACCGTCATGGAAGGCATGTTGGCGGGGTGGCGGGAGGCGAGATTCAGATCCTTGCGTGTACGTTGGCAAGGATGAAGTGAAGGGCCGGGGGTGGAGGAGCCAGGCTTTATGTACAGCAGACAGTACTGACAGCAGAGAGCCCTCGACTACTGGTGGCACTCGGACTCGGAGAGTATAGCCTATGCTTGGCGTCCACGCTTCCCTCTCAGACTCCGACTCCAATTCAGTGTGGTCTCATCCTCGCCCCAAGCTTTGCTATTTGATGAAATTCTTCTCATTTGTACTCCCTTCGTAAATTAATATAAAAACATTTAGAACACTATTTTAATAATCTAAACACTTTTATATTAGTTGACAGAGGGAGTACAAGGCAAGGTCCGAACAGTTCAAATCCCACGCTAACACGGCATGATCAGTGAAATCACAGGCGTGTGTATAACTGTATATGCCTGTGTATCTGTCCTACTTCAAACAATGAGCAAAGTTCTATCGTATGTGCCTTTTCCCACCCTCTTCTCTCCACCACATCTTCTCCATTTTCGGTTTCTTCATTAATTTCTCTGATTGGTTTATCGATCTTCAAAATTACCTTAACTGTCACATGTCTTTTTTGCTTGTCAAATGAAGTTACGTAAGTGAACCAATTTATGGCTGAATGGTTAGAAGGACAGTGGTATCCTCAACTCACTAGGATTGAAATCCTAAACTTAACAATGATGCTCGCATTTTTCTGAATTTATTCCAGTCATTTCAGTGATGTGTGTTTAGTGGTAGGAGACATTCAAGCGCCATCGCCAGTCGCCCCACCCGCCCTGACTGCCGGCCACTTGCAACCCGAGGCTGTCAAGGCCACAACCAGCAACCCAGCAGCCGACCAGCTCGCCTACAACCTTCCTCGAGGGTCGCCCAGACTTTCGACCGCCTACCTCCAGCAAGACCCTGCCTCAGCAACGACCTCCATAACATCATGGTGTCTCCCCCGAGCCAAGGCACCCACTCCACCCCGAGCTCGTGGGAGGAGTCACCCCAGCCGACCTCCATGGTGTCGTCGATGTTTTTCGCAACATCATATCTGGGACAAGTTTCTACAACATCGTCCTTGTTGCGAATGGTGGCGGTGAACAATGACTATGCTAATGTTGTTGTGACGCAACAACGTTTCTGCAACATGATCTTTGTGGCAAAAGTTTCCTGCAATATTTTTTCTATTGCAGAAAGAAATTGCAATATGATTTCTATTGCAAAGGTTTCTACAACATTGACTTTGTTTCAAAGGTCTCTGTAGTATTACCTATGTTGCAATAGTAGAGGGCGCCACTCGGCCGGTCGATGACGTCTGATCCGACATTGTGACCCAATTAATTTAAAAAAAATATCAACTGAGCAACATAGCATGCTCCATAAAATAATAACGAGTAAATCACAGTGATTGTGTACACAATATTTATGCCCCTATCGCAACACACTGGCAATTAACTATTGTTTATGTTTTTATAATTTAATAAAATACAAATATTTTTTATATATAATTAAAAACATTTTAATAATTACAGGCACATTGTTATAATTCATAAGTATTTTTCTTATTAAATATTTGTATATGTAATTTTTGTATATGTAATTTTGTATAATTTAGATATAAGCCATGAATGTATATTTTTTTAATATTCACTAAAAAATGTCTCTATTTATTACATATTTTAAATAGAATCCGTGAATGTATATTTTATATTTATTAAACATTTTTATTCATGCATCACTAATATTAAAAATATTATTTACAAAAATTAGATGAACATTTTATAGGTAAGATATTTTATTTCTATATATTATTATAACACAGGAATATTCAAACCTAAATTTTATTTCTGTTATTAAAATTAACATACTTTGTACAAATTTTGGAAAAAAGATTAGCATGTGCAAAATGGGCATTTTGGCTAGTTGATAGTTATCCTTACTAGACAAACACATTTGAGCGTTGGGGTAGCTAGCATGGCTTGCTTGCTAGCTCTAGGTCGTGGGTTTGAGTTTTAGATGACACTATTTTTTATTTTCATGCCAACTTTTTATTGGACAGAGGTCTATGCGAGCATTTTTCATGTCAATTTTTCCTTTGTATTGACAAACGAGACCCACACTGGTCACGAAGATGTATACTCAACGGTTAAAACTGAAGCACGCTGCCGATCTATGCTTATTTACCGAAGGCCTCAACGGCTAGACGGGCGAACAGCTGTGTTTACTGTCCGTATGATGAACTCTTTTTTTGTTGTTGCAAAAATTACTGTATGATGAACCTGAATCTGACAGACACCCGACTGCACGCTCCACGACGCCAGATCCGTCCGTCACCCCCCCTGTCACGGGCACTGGCAGCGCCGCGCCCAATGCGCCCAATAAATGGAGCACGCGCGCGCTCACACGTACGACGACGCGGCCGCTTCACTCCCATGCACGCACCAACGCGCGCACGCCTAAATATCCGCGTCGCCCCCGCGCGCCTATATATTCCGGCGCCGAGGTGCATGCGCTGGTCGTCAGCGAGAGCTCCCCTCCGATCGATCGGTGTCGAGCAGCGGAGGGAAGAAGAAGGAGGAGGAGGAGAAGAAGATGTCGCACATCGCGGTGGAGCGGAACCGGCGGCGGCAGATGAACGACCACCTGAAGGTGCTCCGGGCGCTCACGCCGGCCTTCTACATCAAGCGCTGCGACCAGGCGTCCATCATCGGCGGCGCCATCGAGTTCATCAGGGAGCTGCACACCGTGCTGGACGCGCTGGAGGCCAAGAAGAAGCGCCGCCTCTGCAGCCCCACCCCGAGCCCGCGCTCCCTCCTCACCTGCACCACGCCCACCAGCGCCGGCGGCTCCGCCTCCGACGTCTCCCCCAACAGCAACGGCAGCAGTGGCGGTAGCTGCGTTGTGGCGCCCGGCATTGGCGGCGCCGCCGTCAAGGAGCTCGCCGCCTGCTGCAACTCCCCGGCTGCCGACGTCGAGGCCAGGATCTCCGGCGCCAACGTGCTGCTCCGCACGCTCTCCGGCCGCATCCCCGGCCAGGCCGCCAGGATCATTGCGCTGCTCGAGAGCCTCCACCTCGAGGTGCTCCACGTCAACATCAGCACCATGGACGACACCGTCCTCCACTCCTTCGTCCTCAAGGTGCGCAATTAACTCCATTACAGGATTAAATGTCCTGTGTGCGTGGATTATTCCGTGAACGCATTCGATCAGCTGCCTTCGGCCAGTGAATTAATTGCACTGTTGCATTGCAGATTGGGCTAGAGTGCCAGCTCAGCGTGGAGGATGTCGCCTTCGAGGTCCAGCAGACCTTCTGCTACCACCAGGAGCTCGACTACTCATCCATGGCGATATGATTAGTCGCTCCTTCGTGTGCAAATTATATAATTATTATTAAGATACATCCATATGCAACGTCGACATGCGCTCCATGTCTAGATCCCCTAATTTACATATTACTTTTCTCTCTAAAGTAATTTATATATATAGTGTTTCCATTTTGCAAAATATAATTAAGGTCCACGTAACTCTTGTGATATTGTTTCAAAATGCAAGTCTTGTATGCAAATTGTGTTGATGACATCTTTTGGGACTTGTACTTATTTGCAATTTTCTAGTATTTCCTTTGTTTATCGGAAAACATATCATCTATTCTTAAATAGTTGTAACCCACTATCTATTTTTTCTCTTCATGCAACTATGCCACATCATCAAGTCATGCATGTGTTCATAAGTTATAATTTAGGCACTAATCAATTCATACAACCATGCCACCTCAGCAACCATGCATGTTAATTTGTTTTACTTATTTTTGTGCGGGCGATCGACGGTCATGTTACACAATTTTGTAGCATGACGTACATATATTTGTATGTTGTAGCTTGGAGCAAATATATGTAGGTCATGTTACACATTTTTGTAAAAAATGGCAGCCAGTTTGACTTCAATCCAATAGATTTTTCTGTTATACAACACTTTTTCTCATGCTTCATATACTTGAATTGTTTTCAAAATATATCCCAAAGCATTTTTTTTATAATAGTTTTTGTTTCATCTATTTATCCATACGTTTATCAAAGTTTCCACAACAATGCGCGAGGCATCTTCTAGTACACCTAGCAAATAAATCCTTATTTTCCTGACACGCCTCCCCTAGCTGAAACTGGAAGCCATGTTCCATAACCAAAGAACAAGAACTGCAGTGCAAAACACACCAAAGTCTCCAGCACGCCACACACAAACATCTTGTGATGTATGTACTCTCCGTTCCACAATATAAAACATTTTTGCAAGCTAATAGAGAGAATATAAAACATTGTTCGAGCTTGGAGTCTCTGACTTCGAAGGGTCCAGATTGTACTGGTACACATGGATGTTTTTTTTTTTTTTTGATGATATCCGGTTGCAAATCATTCGGAGTGTCCAAAACAAAACTTTCAATTCATATAGTATATAGTTAGTTGGCTCACAGGTACCGGCCAAAAGTCACTCAAAGACCCCAAACAAGAGCAATACACTTATGTACCAACCAGGATATACCCAACGCTTTGCCTCGAGGCAGTGGCGGGTCTAGGATTTTGAAGCAGGGTGGTCCACCAGAAAAGAAATAACCACTAATTTAACACGCAAGTGAGGATCCATGATTCAAACTTGGGTGTCAAAATGAAGACCAACATAATTTGTTCGATGTCATACCTAACAATATTGTGTAACAAGAAATATTTTCTCATCATAGTGACAAAGTATCTCAAATAGCTTCAAGAAATAACAAGTAGATACTTCATGACACAATCATGCAATATGTCATGGTTAGACAGAAGACATGGCACTGTTATCCTTTCCTTGTAGAAATATTCTTGTGCGAACAATGAAACAAAAAAACCGTTTTCAAATAGCAATGGTAATAAGCATCAATTTGACAAAGAGATTTGCAAAATAGGCGGTTGTAATTGGGCTTGAGAGTCCGCGGGAGTTTAGCAAAAACTGTAGGTAGTCGACACTTTAGGTAAGCAAAGTCAGGAGGGGTTAGTGGACCAGTAGAGAGTCTTTCTGGTCGGAACTTCGGCCCGCACAACACAATGTGGAACGTCTGGTTAATAGACAATGTTTGGCTTTTTCTTTATTCATTGTTTTACCTTGTGTAGTATGGGTTGATCCAAGATCCCAGGGTGGGCCATGGCCCATCCTGTGCACCCTCTAGATCCGTCACTGCCTGGAGGGTTCTAGTTGCACAACACGCAATTGACTAACTCTCTGGGGGCGCGTTTGGTTGCCTTCATTAGGCACGGCCAAGCCCGCATGGGCAGTTTTCGACCCGTTTGGTTGCTCAGATCGCATCTAAAAGTTGGCCCGCACGGAGCTTAAGGCACCTCTGGGCCTGCATCCAGAGGAACGCTCAAATCGACTGTTTTTTAAAGACAGGCCCGAGCGATGCTAACCTAGGCACGTGGGCGTAGGCAGTTGCACGCGTGGACGTTGCCATGAGATGTCACATTATTTCCAGAAGCCGCGTCATACATTACCCTCACCCCCATTCCTGACTGCTCTCTCCCCTCTTCCCCACTCACACCGGCGATGGCGAGTAGCAGAGCGACTATAAGACGGTCCAAGATGGCGGGTAGCACTGGATTGACCGGCACATTGGCCATGGCGGTAAGCCCTCACCCCATCTCTCGATTTACTACTTTTGAGTCGCGGTAGATTTGATTTGCAAACATAAGTGGACGGTTAGGGAGGGGATTGAACACATCGGAGGTGGGGTATTGGTTTAGGGGAAACACTGCCGATGAACCCTCAAATCCATTGGTTCTGTACCGATGGCTTCTAAGGTTCTTACGGTCATTTTTTGATTACATCCAGGGTGGGGATTGTGGTACAAACTTGTTTAGAAGCACCTAATCCTAGTCGCAGCTACCTTCGAGTCACGACAAGCGGCAGGGGGTGGGGGTGGGGCAAAGTCATCTTCTTTTCTTCCACCATTGCAACACCCTCAATCTCGTCCTCATCATCTTCGTCAAGAACGATGGGTCTTGCTCGGTTGCCTGCCGTCGGTGCCCTAGGCACCATCTACACTGCGTCATTGTTGTCCTCCGACGACACCAAATTCCTTGTCTCCAGTACACTGCGGAATGTTGGTCATGAGGAGCCCTGTACTCCATGTACTTTTCCCACCTTGCCCTCTATCCAGTGTTGCCGAAGTCAGCCTTATTCATGGCCGAGCGAAGGATGTCGACTGAAATAGCGCCCTTCGCTGGGCCAGGAATCAACGTCTTTCAACTCCTCCGTTGTCGCCTTCTTCACCATAGTGTCTGCCTCCTTGTGCATGCCTTTGATGTTGCTGAAGTTCGAGCATACTTCCATGGTATTAGTAGTAGACGTCAGTAAGTTTAAAATTCTACTTATCATGAACATAATGCATACATGAGATTATGTCATGAATTATCATAGTCCTACATATTGATTTTCTTGTCAATTGTCCACCTATAATTTCTTACCATGCCATTTCCCTTCTTTCTAGAGAGATACCTCTAGTGAACATATCACCCTGGGTCTATTATTTCATCAATACAAACTTATACAAAATTGCTTATCTATTTGAATTTACCATTTGTACTTCCATTATACCATTATATATCTATGTATTTGCTTTTAACCTTCTAACTAGCAAGACAAGGAGCTTGACAATCATCTTGCCACGTTGGGTGCATGTATTTTATCTTCTTTGTGTGTAGGTGATGCTTATCTTGGAAGCTTGTTGGTTCATACTAGTTCAATTAAACCTTGGTTCTTAACTGAGGGAAAGTTCTGCCGCTATCTACATCACCCTTCCTCTTTGGGGAAACCCAATGATTCGTGTAGGAGTAAGAATGTACTTTTGAATTTTTTCATCATCATAGCTCGCTATTGTGAACCACTCCAACCAATCTTCAATATGTACATAGTTTGCATCACCATTCATATTGCATCTAGAAGTGATTATTGATAACCCACAAGTATAGGAGTTCGCAACAGTTTTCGAGGATAGAGTATTCAACCCAAATTTATTGATTCGATACAAGGGGAGCCAAAGAATATTCTCGAGTATTAGCAGCTGAGTTGTCAATTCAACCACACCTAAAAGACTTAATATCTACAACAAAGTATTTAGTAGCAAAGTAGTATGGAAGTAGCGGTAATGATGGCAAAAGTGATAGTAGCAGTTTTGTGGTGATTGTAACAATAGCAACGGAAAAATAACTTAGCAAGGATCAATATGTGAAAAGCTCATAGGCAATGGATCAATGATGGATAATTATGTCGGATGGCATTCATCATGCAACAGTTATAACATAGGGTGACATAGAACTAGCTCCCATTCATCAATGTAATGTAGGCATGTATTCCATATATAGTCATACGTGCTTATGGAAAAGAACTTGCATGACATCTTTTGTCCTACCCTCCCGTGGCATCGGGGTCCTAATGGAAACTAAGGGATATTAAGGCCTCTATTAATAGAGAACCGGACCAAAGTATTAGCACTTAGTGAATACATGAACTCCTCAAACTACGGTAATCAGGAAAGAATCCCAGTTATTGTCACCCTGAGGGATGAGGATCATAACTCGTAATAGGTGTCTACAACTTGAAAGATAGGATCAAGAACACACACACACATATATATATATATATATATATATTCATGAAAACATAATAGGTTCAGATCTGAAATCATGGCACTTGGGCCATAGTGACAAGCATTAAGCATAGCAAAGTCATAGCAACATCAATCTCAGAACATAATGGATACTAGGGATCAAACCCTAACAAAACTAACTTGATTACATGGTAAATCTCATCCAACCCATCATCGTCCAGCAAGCCTATGATGAAATTACTCATGAATGGCAGAGAGCATCATGGAATTGATGATAAAGGATGGTTGGTGATGATGATGGCGTCAATTTCCCCTCTACGGAGCCCAAAACGGACTCCAGATCTGGCCTCCCGAGGAAAAACATGAGGTGGCGGCGGCTCCGTATCGTGAAATGTGATGTACTCTTCTCTCTGATTTTTTTCTCCACGGATGTGAATATATGGAGTTGGAATTGAGGTCTGTGGAGCTCCAGGGGGCCCACAAGCCTGCTAGGCGCGACCAGGGGGTGGCCGTGCCCCTGGCTTGTGGCCAATGGGTGCCCCCCGCTCCGGTTGATTCTTTCGCCAATATTTTTTATTAATTCCAAAAATAATCACCGTAAATTTTCAGATCAATCCGAGAACTTTTATTTCTGCACAAAAATAACATCAAGGCAATGCTGCTGAAAACAGTGTCATTCCGGGTTAGTTCCATTCAAATCATGCAAATTAGAGTCCAAAACAAGGGCAAAATAGTTTGGAAAAGTGGATACGATGGAGACGTATCAACTCCCCCAAGCTTAACCCATTGCTTGTCCTCAAGCAATTCAGTTGATAAACTAAAAGTGATAAAGAAAAACTTTTGCAAACTCTGTTTGATCTTGTTGTTGAAAATATGTCTAAATGATGTTCAGATTATCAGCAAAGATTATAGACTGACCACGTTCACAATAATATTTATGTCTCACATTTACTCATATCAATGGCATAATCAACTAGCGATCAATAATAATAACTCTCGGATGACAACACTTTTATCAAAACAATCATGATACAATATGATATAATGGTATCTCGCTAGCCATTTCTGAGGCCGGAAAACATAAATGCAAAGCACCCCTGAAGAACAAGGATTGACTGGACATTGTAATTCATGGTAAAAGAGATCCAGTCACACTCATACTCAATATCAACTAATTGCAAGGCATACAAATGACGGTGCTGCTCTCTAACTAGTGCTTTTATAAGAGGAGGATGACTCAATAGT
This sequence comes from Hordeum marinum, assembly GCA_022496015.1. Classification (NCBI taxonomy): domain Eukaryota; kingdom Viridiplantae; phylum Streptophyta; class Magnoliopsida; order Poales; family Poaceae; genus Hordeum; species Hordeum marinum. The sequence continues at coordinate 78,988,589 of CM039673.1, forward strand.
AAAGTAAAATAGATAAGCCCTTCGCACAGGGAAGCATTGATTTGCATAGGTGCCAGAGCTTAAGCTTTTAAAACAGGGATGAATAATAATTTTGAGCGGTATGCTTTTATTGTCGACATAACGACCAAGTTATTTCACCATCTTCCATGCTAGATACATTATAGTCGGTTCCCAAATGGAATGATAAATTTTTTACTCCCCTCCACCAATCAAACACACTCCACGGCTAGCCGAATCCACGGGTACCGTCCATACAAACATAATCCTGGGGGAGTTTAGTTTCATTATATTTTAATTTGATATTGAGCATGGAACTGGTCATCCCAAATACCAGCCACTTTCTCGTGAATGATAGTGAATCAACACATATCGTGAGAATAACCCACCCAACATGGAAGATACTGACCACCCCCAGTCGCTACATGAGTGATTCGGGCATACAAAATAGAACATTATTTGAAGGTTTAGAGTTTGGCACATGCAAATTTACTTGGAATGACACGTAAATGGCGCATATAGGTAGGTATGGTGGACTCAGATGAACAACTCTGGGTTTGAGGAATTGGATGCACAAGTAGTATTCTCGCTTAGTACAAGTGAAGGCTAGCAAAACACTGGGAAGCGATAACAGTCATTAACATGCATTGAGATTAACCAACATTGAATGCAAGCATGAGTAGGATATAAATCACCAGGAACATAAATATCGTGGAGGCTATGTTGATTTTGTTTTAACTACATGCATGAACATGTGCCAAGTCAAGCCACTTGAATCATTCAAAGGAGGATATCATCCTATCATACTACATCACAACCATTTTAATATGTATGTTTGCAGTCAAGACAAACCATTATCCACTCTTAGATAATTAAGCATGGCACGAGTAACTATAATCTCTAATTGTCATTGCAAATATGTTTCATCCATAATGAGCTGAATTTAGAATGATGAGCTAATCATATTTACAAAAGCAAAATAGGTCGAGTTCGTATCATCTTTTCTCCATCTCAATATTTCCATCATATATCGTCATTATTGCCTTTCACTTGCACCGCCAAATGGTTTGAATAATAATAAGAGTGCACGTGCACTGGACTAAGCTGGAATCTGCAAACAATAACTCAAAGGAGAAGGCGAGGTAATATGGGCTCTTTGATAGATAAACAATAATGCATATGAGATCCACTCAACATTTTCATTGTGGTCTTCTCCTTATGACCCAAAGAAAGAAATTTCAAATAAGAACGAGAAAAACTATTTACACGGGAAAGCTCCCAACAAGCAAAAGAAGAACGAGAAATACTTTTGGGTTTTCTTTTAATGCTACAACTAAACAGACTAGAAGGTAAAGCTATAACTATTTTTTCAAGGTTAATTAAGCAAACAAGAAGAAAGCGGAAAGAAGAAATAAACTACCATAGATGGTATAATGTAAAAGTATGAGCACCGATTACTAAGATGAGTGTGTGAACATGAATGTAATGTGTGAGAGAAATACGTACTCCCCCAAGCTTAGGCTTTTGGCCTAAGTTGGTCTAGGGCCATGGCTGGCCTGGATAGTATCCAAAGTCATAGTTGGGGTTGTACTGGGTTGCGGCGGCTACCGCTTGAACGGCTGCAGCATGGAGGCGAGCGGCCTGCGCCTTTCTCTCTTACTTGTTTGCCTCCTCTCTGGTTATAAAATGTCTTCACTTTTCCTGAAAGTTAAAGAAGGCAGGAGCAGGAAGGGTACTATGGACAGAACGATGTCTATCAAAAATTAGTCAGTATAGGAGGGACTGTTTGTTCCTCTCAAGAAACTGGTAGCACACCATAGCCTCATAATCAAGAAAAGCAGGTGGTAATTCAATATCATTGCCCCTTATGGGTACCCCAAGATGATTAGCTACACAAATGGCGTAAATCCCGCCAAAGAAATCTCCATCCATAGCATTATTATGCGGCCTCCTAGCAATAATATCCACCAAGTTATATCGTCTGTCACCCATTACCGCACTCTTAAGAATACTAAGATTATGTACACAAAGGTGGCTATGATTAGTTTTACAGTTAATACATCTACCTATGAAGAGAGCAAAATAATGTATAGCAGGAAAGTGAATGCTCCCCAAGGTAGCCTGTGTAATATTTCTAGTTTCTCCCACAGTGATGCTAGCAAGAAAATCATTATATTCATTTTTGTGAGGATCACTATGGCTGCCCCATTGTGGAATTTTGCATGCACGGTTAAAATCTTCTAGGTCCATAGTATAAGATTCATCATAAAGATTTAATAAAATAGAATGCTTATTACACCTGGATGAAAATTCAAACATCCGCACGAAAGAATTAGTGCATTGTTAATATTGCTTTCATTGGTTTGAAACGAATTCTTCAAGGCCAACATTTCGTGTGTACGCGTAAAATTCTTCCTTGAGACCGGCATCAAACATGAATTGATCCGATGGCCATTCACAAGGCCGCACTTGTGCTTCCCTTGGTGGTTCAAGGTCAGGCTCACGTATCGCGAGTCTTGGGGCCTTCTTGCTCGAGGAACCCTCTTGGTGTATTCGCCTCAACATTTTTCTTGCTTTGGAAAATTTCTGAAATTTTTAGTGACTCAAAATAAAGATGAACAAAACTCATCAAAAACTTATAGCAACTACTCCCACAAGTGCCTAGAGGCTATATCATGCATCAAAACTACTTGGGGCCATACAAATAAAGCACTAGAACAAAAACTAATTGGACCATTGGAGGAGTCACATACCGAAGATCAACCCCCTAATACAGTTTTGCAATTGGTGCTTTGCACAAGGAGATCGAAAATGGCAGGAAAATGAGCTAGAACACGGGTCGAAGCAATGGTGGGATTTTTTCTAGAGGAAAACGAAGTGGATGGGTGCTAGAATAAGTGAAGGGGGGTTACATGGGACCCACGAGCCAGCTGAGCGCGACCATGGGGTGACCGCGCCCTGTGGGCTTGTAATCCACTAGTGCAGCCCCCTGGTATGTACTCTGTGCCAGATATTCTTAAATATTCCAGAAAAAATCATACTACATTTTCAGGGCATTTGGAGGAGTTTTATTTCCAGGTCATTTTTTATTGCACGGAAAACTAAGAAAACAGCAAAATAATAGCATTTACTTTATTTACTCTAACTAACAAAAAGTAAAGGTTGGGTACAGATAATTTTGCTTTCTAAATTCATCCATCTCATGCTCATCAAAAGGAATTCATTAACAAGGTTGATCAAGTCTTATTAACAAACTTCTTTCGAGTAACTTGAAACCGGAGAATTTTCGAATAACACTAAGTTACCTCAATGGGGATATGCATATCCCCAACAATAAGTATATCATATTTCTTCTTGACAGTAGGGAGAGGGAATTCAAAGTCTCCAATAATAATCGTTGTATTTTTTCAATGGAGTTGATACTATGAACTTGAGGTTGTTTCTTCGGTAAGTGTACCGTATGATCGTTACCATTAACATGAGAAGTGACATTGCCCTTGTTGCAATAAATAAAAGCCCCTGCAGTATTCAAAAAAGGTCTACCAAGGATGATGGACATACCGTTGTCCTCGGGAATATCAAGAATAACAAAGTCCGTTAGGATAATAACATTTGCAACTACGACAGACACATCCTCACAAATACCGATGGGTAAAACAGATGATTTATCAACCATTTGCAAAGAGATATTAGTAGGTGTCAACTTATTCAAATCAAGTCTACAATATAAAGAGAAAGGCATAACACTAACACCAGCTCCAAGATCACATAAAGCAGTTTTAACATAGTTTCTCTTAATGGAGCATGGTATAGTTGGTATTCCTCGATCTCCTAATTTCTTTGGTATTCCACCCTTAAAGGTACAATTAGCCAGCATGGTGGAAATCTCATCTTCCGGTATCTTTCTTTTATTTGTCACAATATCTTTCATATACTTAGCATAAGGAGACATTTTTAGAATATCAATCAAACGCATACGCAAAAAGACGGGTCTAAGCATTTCAGCAAAACGCTCAAAACGCTTAAGTTAATGTTATATTGATGCCCAAATCATGATCTCTCGAGAGAAATTATAATTCAAAAAAAGTATGCTCGGCTTTCTCATAATGATCGATCCATGCTCGATACTTCTTGTACCGGTTCTTTTATGAAGAAGACTATTGAATTCAAGTGGGATCTCTTAGAAATAATTAAAAGCAACTCTGAAGATTGGGAACTCGACGAAGGTAATGAGTCAGGTATTAAGCTTAAGTTTGATTGTGTTAAATCTTCTATGAATACCGATGGTTTTCACAAGTTTAGCACTAAATATGGACTTGACTCTCAGATAGTAGCATATTTTTGTGAATCATTTTCTACTCATATTGATCTCCCTAAGGAGAAGTGGTTTAAATATCACCCCCTATTAAAGAAGAAATTAAAGAACCTGTAAAAGCTAAAGATGAAACCATCATTTATAATAATGATCCAGTTGTGCCTATTGCTTATATTGAAAAACTAACTTTCCTGTTAGGATAAAGGAACATGCTAAGGTATCAACTGTGGTTTGCAAAAGTAAAATTAAAGCACCTAAGAGCTCTGAACAAATTAAAATAGAACCTAGTGTTGCTATGGTTAAAGATCTTTGGTAGAAAATATTGATGGGCATATTTTTTACTTCTTTGATGAAGCTGCTAGAATTGCCAAACCCGATGAAAAAGATAAACATAGACCCGTAGTTGGCATGCATGTTGCCTCACTTAAAATAGGAGATCATTGCTATCATGGTTTATGTGATATGGGTGCTAGTGTGAGTGCTATTCCTTTTACCTTATACTAAGAAACTATGAATGACATAGCACCTGCTGAAATAGAAGACATTGATGTTACTATTAAACTTGCTAATAGAGACACCATCAAACCACTTTGGATTGTTAGAGATGTTCAAGTCTTGTGAGGGAAGATAAAATACCTTATTGATTTTCTAGTTCTTGGTTCCCCACAAGATGACTTTTGTCCCATTATCTTTGGTAGACCTTTCTTGAACACTCTTATGATAACATAGATTGCAAGAGAGAAACTATCAGTGTTAATTTTGGTGATGTGTCTCATGATTTTAACTTTTCCAAGTTTAGTAGACAACCCCATAATAAAGAATTATCTAGTAAGGATGAAATAATTGGTCTTGCTTCTATTGTCATTCCTCGTACTGATCCACTAGAACATAATTGGTTGAACCATGAAAATGATATGCACTTCCATGAAAGAAATGAAATAGATAAAAATTCTTTGAACAACAACCTCTCCTAAAACACAATTTGCCTATTGAAACTCTAGGAGGTACTACTCTACCTAAAGGTCATATGTGTTTGAATTGAAACAACTGCCTCACACTTTGAAGTATGCTTATATTTATGAGAAAAAAATATCATGTTATTATTAGTGCCAACCTTACAGAATATGAAGAATAAAGATTACTAAAAATTCCGAGGAAGCACTCAGCCGCTATTGGATATACTCTTGATGATCTTAAGGGCACTAGTCCCACTCTATGTCAATACAAGATTAATATGGAACCTGATGCTAAACCTGTTGTTGGTCACCAACGATGATTGAATCCTAAAATGAAAGAAGTGGTAAGCACTAAAATATTAAAGCTTCTGGAAGAAGGTATAATTTATCCCATAGTTGATAGTAGATGGGTAAGTCTTGTTCATTGTGTCCCTAAGAAGGGAGGTATTACCGTTGTTCCTAATGATAAAAATGAACTTATCCCACAGAGAATTATCACTGCCTATAGAATGGTAGTTGATTTTAGAAAATTAAATAAAGCTACTAGAAAGATCATTACCCTCTGCCTTTCATTGATCAAATTCTAGAAAGATTATCTAAGCACACACACACTTTTGTTTTCTGGATGGATATTTTGGTTTCTCTCAAATACCTGTATCACAAGCTGATTAAGAGAAACCCACCTTTACTTGTCCTTTTGGAACCTATGCTTATATATGTATGCCTTTTGGTTTATGCAATGCACTTGCTACCTTTCAAAGATGTATGACTGCTATATTCTGTGATTTGTGTGAAAAGATGTGGAGGTTTTCATGGATGATTTTCCGTTGACGGAACTTCTTTTAATGATTGCTTAAGCAACCTTGATCGAGTTTTGTAGAGATGTGAACAAACTAATCTCGTCTTGAATTGGGAGAACTGCCACCTTATGGTTAATGAAGGTATTGTCTTGGGGCATAAAATCTCTGAACGGGGTATTGAGGTGGATCAAGCTAAAGTTGATGCAATTGAGAAAATGCCATGTCGTAAAGATATTAAAGGTATTCGGAGTTTCCTTGGTCATGCTGGTTTCTATAGGAGGTTTATTAAAGACTTCTCTAAAATTTCTAGGCCTCTTACTCATCTTTTACAAAAGTATATTCCATTTGTTTTTTATGATGATTGTGTAGAAGCCTTTGAAACACATAAGAAAGCCTTAACTTTCGCACCTATTGTTCAACCAACTGATTGGAACCTGCCTTTTGAAATTATTTGTGATGCTAGTGATTGTGCTAGCAAAACTCTAGACAGTGCCCAAAAAACCTGGACTCATTAGGTGGGTTCTCTTGCTTCAAGAATTTGATTTACATATCACTGATAGGAAAGGAGTTGAGAACCCCGCAGCTAATAACTTGTCCGGGTTACAAAATATTCTTGATGACCCACTACCTATTGATGTAGTTTTCCTGATGAACAGTTAGCTGTAATAAAAGTTTCTCGAAACACTCCTTGGTATGTTGATTATGCTAACTACATTGTTGCTAAATATATACCACCTAGTTTTACATACAAACAAAAGAAAAAAATCTTCTATGATTTAAGACATTACTTTTGGGATGACCCACATCTTTATAAAGAAGGAGTAGATGGTATTATTAGACGTTGTGTACCTGAGCATGAACGGGAAAAAATCCTACGGAAATTTCATTCTGAAGCCTATGGAGGACATCATGCGCGAGATAAAACTGCTCACAAGGTATTGCAATCTAGTTTTTATGGGCCTATTCTCTTCAAGGATGCCCGTAAGTTTGTCTTGTCTTGCGATGAATGTCAAAGAATTGGTAATATCGGTAAGCGTCAGAAAATGCCTATGAATTATTCACTTGTTGTTGAACCATTTGATGTTTGGGTTTTTGACTATATGGGACCTTTTCCTTCATCATATTTTGGTTGTTGTTGATTATGTTACTGAATGGGTAGAAGCCATTCCAACTAGGAGTGTTGATCATAACACCTCAATTAAAATGCTTAAAGAACTTATTTTTCTGAGGTTTGGAGTCCCTAGATAATTAATGGCTGATGGTGGTTCACACTTTATTCATGCTGCTTTCCCAAAATGCTTGCTAAATATGATGTTAATCATAGAATTTCATCACCCTATCACCCTCAATCTAGTGGTCGAGTTGAACTTAGAGATTGAGAAATAAAATTAATATTACAAAAAACTGTCAATATGTCTCAAAAGAATTGGTCTAAGAAACTAGATGATGAACTTTGGGCCTATAGACCAACTTACCAAAATCCTATGGGTATGTCTCCGTACAAAATGGTATATGGAAAAGCTTGTCATTTGCCTGTAGAGTTAGAACACAAAGCATTTTGGGCAATTAAGGAACTCAACTATGACTTCAAACATGCCGGTGAAAAGATGTTATTTGATATTAGCTTATTAGATGAATGGAGAACCCAAGCTTATGAAAATGCCAAACTATACAAAGAAAATGTTAATATGGCATGACAAAAGAATCCAAAAGCGGGAATTCAAAGTTGGAGAATATGTTCTTTTGTACAACTCTTGTTTTAGATTTTTTGTAGAAAAACTTCTTTCCAAATGGGAAGGACCATATGTTATCGAAGAGGTTTATCGCTCTGGAGCTATCAGGATTTATAATGCTGAAGGTACTAACCCGAACGTGGTCAATGGACAAAGAATTAAACACTATACTCAGGTATGCCTATTAATATTGAAAGCAATATTATCCAAACCATGACACCGTAGGAACACATAAAAGAAACCTTCCAAAAGACTCTAGAATCCTGAAAAAGAGGAGGTATGTTGTTGTGGTTTTGTCACGACAGATGTTCTCTTAGGAGAACTTAGGTGTGAGGCCATCGTCGCTATGTGGCGACTCGAAGGGGTTGATTGGGAATGAGAGAGGGATTTACCCAGGTTCGTCCGCTCTAATGGAGGTAAAATCCTACGTCATGCTTTGGTATATATATTGATGGTGATCTCGATTACAAGGGTGCAAAATCACTGACCTAGCTTTCGAGAGTTTCTAACCTAACCTATTGACCTCACGGGCTCACCTTTATATACAGGTCGACACCGAGGGTTTACAAGAGTCCGAGCCGTATTATGTCTTGTGACCTATTACAATTCTACCTTATCTTGTCTTCCAAGTTAGGAAAGCTTCTGGCGTCTTCCACCTCATGGGCCTTGAGTTGTCGTCTTCACGTACTGGGCTGCCAGGCGGCTTACTTGGTAAGTCTTCTTGCTTGCCTTACTGTCACCTCTACGGCCCATCGAGCATATGCTTCTTAAGCCACCCATGCTCTAACCCGGCCCAAATGGTAGGTTATACTGCGGGGTCTTATCCCCGACATTAGGCTCCAGGTTGATTTGAACTTATTCATGTCAATCTTCCTTGCTTCCATCCGGTGTCTTAGCTTTTGCCTTGTATTTGTGTCTTCTCATGTTCTCTAGACGCCAGCTTATGGAACGTTCAGACTTGTAATTTTCCGTGCGCCATCTTCCTATGAAGTCACCCCCCGGAAATTTAGGGAAGACATGATGATATCACAATGGATCTCTGTGCGTATCCTTATACCGAAAATTGAGGCATTACCTTCTCCAAAATTTACGGCGGCTCCTCTTTTCCCATGCCTAGCAGTGGCCCCTTTGGGTATTTCCTTATAAATATTGGCGGAGGGCCCCTCGTTTCACTTTTTACCTCATCTTCTCTTCTTATTCTTCCTCAAGCCTAAAACCTAGTCGCGCCATTGTCACTGTTCATGTGTCTCCTCTGGCGACCAACTCTAGGCTGGAGCAGCATCCTATCTCCTCCGAGATTTATTCAAGCACTTTTGACGCTCCCGACGACCAGCGAGGTACATCATTTCCCTTTCTTTTATATCTGGCTTGATTCGTTAAAGTTCGTCGGAAAAACCGAAGCATCCCCGACTATTCATTGCCATTGTTGCTTTTTTGCATGCTTCTAATCTTCTTTCCTCATAAGAATGGAACGGCAGAAACAACGATTCCATTTTGGATGTGGTATACTCAGATCCCCTCTAGGAATCCATAGCCCAGACCACTATTGTTTCCATGCTTCATCGTTAGGTTTAGCAACTTCTTATTTTTTTGAATCTTTTTCAGATCCATGATTATATCTAGATTGGTAGGAACCTGTTTGTTCCACACTTAGTAAAAAATTAGAAATAGTTCCATTGGGTGTAAGGTGCCCTTTTATTCGCCGTCCTATCCTTATGATCGTAACCCGCCATATGTAGATATTGTCAATTTTTGAACGTTGGCTCTTATTTGAGGCGTCTCTTCTATTGTAGACATTTAGGTTGTCTTATCCTTGACTATAACGCAGGTGTTCTTGTAATCCCTTTGCTTGTGTCTAGGCATTTCACTATGTCAAAAACTTCCATCTGTAACTGGGTGCCTTCACAAAGATTTGGAAGAGGTGCTCAAAGAATATTCGGACCAAGGTTTGTTGCCATCCAAGGAGGAAATTGGATGGCGGGCCGCTCAAGGAGAAGCATGCCCAAACCTTGGCGAAGGAGAAGTTGTAGTTTTCATAGATCACCTTCTCACAGGATTTTCTCCCATAGGTCAAAGTTCTCCTGGGATGCACTCAACTTCCTTCACCTTCATCCACAAGATTTGGCTCCTAACTCCATATCAAACCTCTGCCAATTTCAAGTCTTATGCGAGGTATGTATTCAAATGGAACCCACTGTCCCACTTTTCTTGGAGTTCTTCTATTTGAATCGCCATACTGAGTGCATAGAGTTAGGTGGAATTTCACTTCAAAGACGCAGAGATGGCGGCTTTCCTTCTGCTGTCCTGTCGAGTCACCCCAAAGGATGGGCTAAAACTTGGTTTTATTGTAGGAACACTACTCCTGAGAATGAGAACCCCCTATCGGGTTATAGACCAGATCGCCTTCCTATGGAGTTTGACCTTCCTGGACGGGCTTCTTAAGAAGAGCGTGACAAGTTTGCTTTTATATTTCCATAGTTGGCAGCTCTACAGACTTGAGGTTTAACTGGAGTAGATGTGGCCTTGTGTTGGGCATCCTGGATGATCCTCCTGTTGAGCTGCCGAAATGATTTGATGTGCAACTATTCTGGCCGTGTGGATGATCCGCAAAGATATAGTAAGATGGTTTTGATAGAAGATGACACATATAAGATTGTGAAGAAGCTGCTAGGGGAACCTCAAACATTTTGCGATCAAATTGGCTTGAAGCCCTTTAACGCCCTCAACCCGGCTCCTTCGGTAAGAAAGCTCCAACAATCTTTTGATTGTCATTGTAGAACTTCTTCAACTTTAAATGCTTTACTTGTTACTTACACCAACAAACTTTGTGGGCGTCTTCTCCGTTCTGGAAGAAGAAAAGAAAAGTTTCGACTAGCAAGCCTAAAGCCGGCCCTAGCAAGAACAAGAACAAGGCGGCTGTAGACGAGCCATCATTTAGGGGTGAGTCTCCGTCAGCTGGTGCATCAACGGAGGTAATATTTGATTTCCTTAGCCGTTTCTTTATTGAATTTGCTAACATTTTTTTCTATCAAGGTGATGCTGCCACAAGCCGAGCCGACAATGTTGAGGTAATTTCTATCTCCTCCGGCTCGGACTCCTTGTCTCCAAGGAAGATAAGGCGGGTCATTCGAAAAGTAAGTTTTTCTCACCCAGATGCTTATTTGGATCCTGATTTTATTTTGAAGAATACCCAACATGCCTCAAGGCTCCAGACTCGGAGTATTTCTGGTACTCTTATGACTGGCTTACCCAACAAGCTAGCTTCTCTCCATCTACAAGATGAGGCACCTCATAGTCCAACTCCGTCTCATCCTCAGGCTGGTCTTTTTACACAACCTCTGAATCCTGTTGATTCAAATTATAAGGAGTCACCCCCTTCATCTAGCGACTCAACTACCACGAAGTTGCCACCCCTTGTTATTAACCATGGGTAATATTTTCCTTCTTTGTATCGTATGTTTGTTTGTTAATCTCTGAGTTTGCATTTACTTTATTCTGCCCCCTCATTTTCTAGGGACAGGGCCAAAAAAGAAACCTTGACGAGTCATCTATTAATCCTGAAGTCATTGAGTCGGAAGATACATATGTGACAGTTCCTGAAGCCATTGAACATGTTGAAGGTCATCAAGAAATCTAGGTCAATTTACCTCCTCAGCCTGAACAAGAAACGGCTGCTACTATGCCTATGGATGTTCAAACTAAACCGACAACCGACACTGATCCGTCCATCCCTCGGGAAACCACTGAAGATGCTTCTTGTGACAAGAATGCGGAAGTTGCCATTACTGGTCGGGCTACACTGCTCCTGGACCCTCTAATGTGCTGGAAAAGCTTGTCACCAAGGAGGAAACAGTCCCGCTTGACAAGGGAAAGGCTAAACAGGAGCTTCCGAGTTATGAAGCTTTCAGCATTGAAGAATTACACGCTGGTTATCTGGAGCGTCTTTCTGCAAGCCGGAAAGCAGAATTTGTCCTTGTCAACATGATGAAAATAAAATATGAGGTATGGTTAGCCTTGTTGTATATTCCATATACATATATATCCCCCTGTAGCCCCCAAGGGCCGACTCATCTTCTTGAGATGTGTCGGGTCTTGATAATTGTAGAAGAATTTGACCTGTAGCCCCAAGGGCAGGCTCATCTTCTTGAGATGAGTCGGGTCTTGATAATTGTAGAAGAATTCGACATGTAGCCCCCAAGGGCCGGCTCATCTTCTTGAGATGAGCCGGGTCTTCATAATTGTAGAAGAATTCGACATGTAGCCCCAAGAGTCGGCTCATCTTCTTAAGACGAGTCAGATCTTCATAATTGTATTCTTTGGAAATAATTGATATGCATTTGTCCCCAAGTGTCGAGTATATTGCTTGCAATCTGCTTGAGACTTTGCTTGTCAAACATACAATATTTTTACTGTTGATCAATATCTTTGAGTACACAAGTAACTCTGAAGGCGGGTGTGGCAAATGTGAGCGGTTTGAAAAAGGATCTTGCAGTAGGACAAACCGCCCGGGCAGAGGTGGAGCAAAAACGGTGGTTGTCATTAGAGGAGTTGAGAAAATCAAGGCACGTTTTGAAAGAGGGAGGAAATCATTTGAAGCTAAGAAAACTGCCTTGACCCAGCATTCTGAAAAAGCTGAGAGTCATTTGAAAACGGGCTCTTGAGAATTGTTTGGCTTAAAACGACATATTGACCACATGACTCAAGCCATCTTTGTTGAGTGTCTTGAGAAACTTTTGTGTTAATCCGTCTAATACTCATTTATGAAGATAAGTCGCCGACGACTCATGTACTTGAATTTTCTGCAGGCTCTCGCACTTGCAATCTTCAAGATAACTATTTGCTAAAGCTCAAGGTTGGATCTACATTAACGGAGCAGTTTTACACTAGAAGCCTATGCACAATCAAAGTTGTCATGGGGAACAAAGAGCCAGTGAAGCTCATAAAAGATGTGCTGGCATTCCTCTCGACGACCCCAAAGCAAATTTGAGAGCTCAGGAGATCAATCGCCCGGGCTGGAGCTACATATTCCTTAAGTCGAGCTTTGGATTACTCAGCAGAGCTTGACCCGGCGGAGATGGACGAGGGATTTCCAGTGCTGAAGATGGACAGGTCAGTTTTTACTGAGGATGATTATCTTAAGTGCATCAAGGCAGATCGGGTATTTGCGAGTCAGCTCGTGAATGACATGTCATTGAAGAGCTATCATCCTTCTTATGACTCAAACAATGCCCGAGTTCAGCCACCCTTGTTTAAGTCGGTGAGTCTGACTCCACAACACCGTAAGCACCTCTTCGCCCCTGACGTTGACATGTCTCCTGTTTTTAACGAAGAAGCCATATTCGAAGCCTTGACCCACTACAACTAGAACTTGGACGACCTCCAGATCATAGACCCGGAAACTCGAGCAGAGGACAACCCAGAGACATCCCATGCACAAGGCCAAACTGAAGATTAACCCGGAAAGCATAGGGGCCGGGTTACAAAAAACTTTGATTCTACTGCTCGAGCATGAAGTGCCTTATAATATTCTTAAAGCTACAATTGCATTGCCCGTGTCGTGCCTTTGTGCACTTTCCAACTCTGCATCTTGTCTTGATGACAATGATTTTGTGTATGATCAATCTTTTGCCAACCCACCTTTAATCCATGTTTTTGCAAACCATAAAACTTGTGTCCTCATCTTAATCTGTCTTATCTGATTTTGCTCAATATGTTTGTTGCTTGGATCTGTATGTGCAGGTTACTGTAACCTCGTTTCTAAAAACTTTTTACGCAATTTTTACAGAAAAATGTACTTTGAACTGGCCATAATATGATCACGGTTTCGTAACCCGGTACCCTTATATGAGCCGGAAACAAAAATAGTATTTATTCTAGAAAAGTTAGCATAGCAAAAAATTGTAATAAGCCGGCTCGGTGAGACTCGAGAAAAAGACTGGCTTCTGAGGCTCAAGTATTGCTTCAATCAAGTGGGTATGATAACCCATGATTTATCCTAGCTCTTTGTATCCTGGCTCTCACATGACTCAAACCAATGTTTTAACCTTAAAAAGTTCAGGGTCCATCAAGGATTGACTTATCAAGAGTACAGGGGGTCATCTGATCGGAGTTACATCAAACATACATGCAGGTTTAACCATATATTGTGGCGTATTTATGTTGCCGGGTCAAGAGGGTGAGAAAACTAAACTCGACGAGTTGGAAGCCCCCAAGTGCCCTATGTTTCAAACAATAAAGACTCATGCTCAACTTATAGGCTGAAATGACAGACCCCGAGTTTCGAGGGTGCTAGTTTTATTATATTTGAACATATAGAAGTAATTATAGAATTTTTAGGGGGGGATTCAAAGTAATGAGCCGGTGGCTCTAAGTATAGTAAGGCCAAGTTGAGCGATGTTCCAAGGTCAAGTTGTCTCTTCTTCAGAGGTGTATGAAGCCGGTCGCAAATCTGTTAGATAATATGAACCATTGTTAATGTTTTTGCTGACCATGGAAGAACCTTCCCAAGGCGGTGAAAGCTTGTGCATCCCTATTTGATCTTGAATCAAATGAAGTACTAAGTCACCCTCCTGAAATGCATGACTTTTAACTCTATGGCTATGATAGCGATGTAGGTCTTGCTGATATAATGCTGATCTGACTCCTGCTGAGTCACGTTCTTCCTCCAAGGCATCCAAATAATACTAGTGTGCTTGTTCATTTTCTGCCTCCACATAAGCGACATCTCGAGGAGAATCATAACGAATATCACTTGGAAAAACCACCTCAGCTCCGTAAACCAGAAAGAAAGGCGTGTAACCAGTAGATCTATTTGGACTCGTTCTAATACTCCAATGTACTAAGGGAAGTTCCTCAACCCAACATCTTGGGGTACGCTAAAGTGGAACCATGAGCCGGGGCTTGATCCCTCTCAAAATCTCTTGATTAGCCCGCTCAGCATGTCCATTAGATTGTGGGTGCGCCACTGCTGCTAAGTCAAGCCTGATATGCTCTTTCTGACAAAATTGCCCCATAGAATCTTTGGATAGATAGGTACCATTGTTAGTAATGATACTACGAGGATAACCCAAACGGTAAATGAACTTCTTCAAAAATTTAACTGTTGTTTCTGCATCGCAACTGCTGACAGGCTCTGCTTCAATCCACTTGGTGAATTTATCAACCGCCACCAGTAGGTGAGTCTTTTTATCAGAAGACATTTTAAATGGGCCAACCATATCAAGCCCCCAGACTGTGAATGGCCAAGTAATCGGTATCATGCACAATTCCTGAGCCGACACATGAGCTTGACAAGTGAACTTTTGGCATCCATCGCACTTGCGCACAATATCTTCTACGCCTGCGTGAGCCATCAACCAATAGAACCCATGGCGAAAAGCTTTGGTTACCAAAGATCTTTAGTCAACATGATGTCCACAGTCGCCAGCGTGGATCTCAATGAGGATTTCTTGTCTTTCCTTTGAGTAGGTGCAACATTGAAAAACAAATGTGCTACTCCGTCGGTGTAATTCGCCTCTGACAATAGTCATAGACTTGGATCGCCGGATTATCTGACGAGCCTTGATTTCCTCCTCTAGGAGCTTGCCTGTTGTTACATAGGCTAGATATGGGACTGTCTAGTCTGGAATAGCATGGAGAGTTGCCACCAAGTGTGATTCCGGGTGAGGAATAGCTATGTCCTCTTCAAATGGTAATCTTACCGAGGGGTTATGAAGGACGTCCAAAAAGACATTCGGAGGAACCGGCTTCCGCTGAGAACAAAGTCGTGATAGTGCGCCAGCCCAAACACCTGACCCAGCTAAGATTCATTTCTTTAGCCAGTCTGAGTCCATGTAGGAGGGCCTCGTACTCGTCTGCATTATTAGTACATGGGAACATGAGCCGTAAAACATAACAAAAAATTTCACCTTTTGAAGAAGATATAACAACTCTAGCCCCCGAGCCTTCCAACTGCCTAGATCCATCAAAGTGTATAGTCTAGTAGGTGTTATCTGGCCTATCTTCTGGAATCTGCAACTATGTCCCATCATTGATGAAATCCACCAGTGCTTGGGACTTGATGGCCGTACGGGGCATGTATTTCACGTGGTGAGGGCCAATCTCAATTGCCCACTTGGCGATCCGGCCACTAGCCTCCCGATCTATATAATGTCCCCAAGAGGTGATGAACCGACCATAGTAATAGAATGTTCCTAAAAATAATGCTTCACCTTCCAGCTTGCCATGAACACTCCAAAAACCAGCTTCTGCCAACGTGGATATCATTGCTTGGATAAGGTTAAAACTTCACTAACGAAATAAATTGGCCGCTGAACCGGATACTCCTTTCATGCCTCCTTTCTCTCACCGACAACCATGACACTTACCGCTTTTGAGTTAGCCGAATTGTATAAGAGCATGGGCTCTTTGTAAGTTGGGGCGACTAAAATGGGCAGCTCAGCCAGCTGCTTCTTGAGGGCTTCAAAAGCTTCGTTAGCCGCATCAGTCTAGTCAAACTTGTCCGTTTTTGTTAACAACTGGTAGAGGGGAATCGCCTTCTCACCAAGGCGGCTTATAAAACCGGCTCAACATTGCTATGCGGCTAGCCATGCGCTGGACCTGGTTTATGTTAACCGGCTTGGCCCATGATACGTCCAGTTTGCATCATGTTTTATTAGTGTTATTTATAATGTTTTTATGCATAATAATGCTTTGGGAAGTGATTCTAATGTCTTTTCTCTCATATTTTGCAAGGTTTGCATCAAGAGGGAGAATGCCGGGAAATGGAATTCAGCACCCCAAAAAAGCACGTCAAATATACCTATTATGCACAACTCCAATGACGCTAAAAATTCACGGGGAATTTATATATATTAAATAATAATTTTTGGAGCAAAGAACTATCAAAGGGGGGCCACCAGGTGGCCACCCTCCACCAGGAAGGCATGCCTCCCTACCGTGCCCTGGTAGAGGGTGGGCACCCAGGCCCACCTCTGGAGCCCATCTTCTGGTATACAATCCCAAAAAACCTAGAAAAAAAATGAGAGGAGGACTTTCGGGACGAACCGTTGCCGCTTCAAGGCGAAACTTGGACAGGAGCACTTTTGCCCTCCGACGGAGCGATTCCGCCGGGGGAACTTCCCTTCCAGAAGGGGAAATCAAAGCCATCGTCATCACCAACAACCCTCTCATCTTGGGGAGGTCATTCTTCATCAACATATTCAATAACACCATCACCTCTCAAACCCTAGTTCATCTCTTGTGTTCAATCTTTGTACCGGAACCTCAGATTGGTACATGTGGGTGACTAGTAGTGTTGATTACCTTATGTAGTTGATGGCTATATATTTATTTGGTGGAAGATTATATGTTCAGATCCATTATGACAGTCAATACAGCTTTTATTTTGAGCATGCATATTATTTGTGAGAAAGTTACTTTTGTTCTTGAGGTCATGGGAGAAGTCATGTTGCAAGTACTCACGTGAATTTGATATGTGTTCGATATTTTGATGATATGTATGTTGTGATTCCCTTAGTGGTGTCATGTGAACATCAACTACATAACACTTCACCATCTTTGGGCCTAAGGGAATGCATTGTGGAGTAGTTATTAGATGATGGGTTGTGAGAGTGACAGAAACTGAAACCCTAGTTTATGCGCTACTTCTTAAGGGGCTGATTTGGCTCCACATGTTCAATGCTATGGTTAGAATTTGTCTTAATACTTTTCTCATAGGTGTGGATGCTTGTGAGGGGGTTAATCATAAGTAGGTTGTTAGTTCAAGTAAGAACCGCACCTTAGCACCGGTCCACCCACATATCAAATTATCAAAGTAGCGAACACGAACAAACCAACATGACGAAGTGACTAGATGAAATTCCCATGTACCCTCAAGAACACTTTGCTCGTCATAAGAGATACTCTTGGCCTGTCCTTTGCCACAAAAGGATTGGGTTAGCTTTCTGCACCTTACCTATTGTTACCGTTACTTGCTCGTTACAAATTCCCTTGCTATTAAACTACTTGCTACTTACAATTTCAGTGCTTGCAGAAAATAACTTGCTGAAAACCGCTAATCATATCCTTCTACTCCTCGTTGGGTTCGACACTCTTACTTATAGAAAGGACTATGATTGATCCCCTATACTTGTGGGTCATCAAGAATCTTTTCTGGCACTGTTGTCGGGGAGTGAAGCGCTCTTGGTAAGTGGAAATTGGTAAGGAGAAACTTATACTACATGCTTAAATTTACTGTCAATTGTTACTATGGAAAGTAATCCTTTGAGGGGGGTTTTCGGGGTATCTTCACCTCGACCAGAACCACAATTAGTTGCCCATCAACCTATAGCACCTACTAAAAATATTGGTTATGAAATTCCTTTGGGTATGTTAGAACAATTGCTATCTAGTCTGTATGCAGGAGATGGAACTGAACATCCTGATATGCACCTAATCCATGTGGAAGAAATTTGTGGACTATTTCAGCTTGCAGGTTTATCCGGAGATGAAGTTAAGAAGAAGGTTTTCCCTTTATCTTTTAAGGGAAAAGCATTAACATGGTATAGGCCATGTGATGATATTGGATCATGGAACAGGAATCGTTTGAAATTGGAATTCCACCAAAAGTTTTATCCTATGCATCTAGTTCATCGTGATCGGAATTATATATATAATTTTTGGCCTCGTGAACGAGAAAGTATCACTCTAGCTTGGGGAGGCTTAATGCAATGTTATATTCATGCCCCAATCATGACATCCCGAGAGAAGTTATCATTCGGAATTTTTATGCTCGGCTTTCTCATAATGATCAAACCATGCTCGATACTTCATGTACTGGTTCTTTTATGAAGAAGACTATTGAATTCAAGTGGGGTCTCTTGGAAAGAATTAAAAGCAACTCTGAATATTGGAAACTCAACAAAGGAAATGAGTCAGGTATAAACCTTGAATTTGATTGTGTTAAATCTTTTATGAATACCGATGCTTTTCACAAGTTTAGCACTAAATATGGACTTGACTCTCACATAGTAGCCTCTTTTTGTGAATAATTTGCTGCTCATGTTGACCTCCCTAAAGAGAAGTGGTTTAAATATCACCCCCTATTAAAGAACAAATTAAAGAATCGGTCATAGCTAAAGAAGAAACTATCGTTTACATTGTCGATCCAGTTGTGCCTACTGCTTGTATTGAGAAACCACCATTCCGTGTTAGGATAAAGGAACATGTTAAGGTATCAACCGTGGTTCGCAAAAGTAATATTAGAACACCTAAGCCCTCTGAACAAATTAAAGTAGAACCTATTATTTCTATGGTTAAAGATCTCTTGGTAGAAAATATTGATGGGCATGTCATTTACTTATGTGATGAAGCTGCTAGAATTGTTAAACCTGATTAAAAGACAAGCATAGACCTGTAGTTGGCTTGCTTGTTGTCTCAGTCAAAATAGAAGATCATTGTTATCATGGCTTATGTGATTTAGGTGCTAGTGTGAGTGCTATTCCTTTTACCTTATATCAAGAAATTATGAATGAATTAGCACCTACTGAAATAGAAGACATTGATGTTACTATTAAACTTGCTAATAGAGACACCATCACACCACTTGG
Organism: Hordeum marinum; assembly: GCA_022496015.1. Classification (NCBI taxonomy): domain Eukaryota; kingdom Viridiplantae; phylum Streptophyta; class Magnoliopsida; order Poales; family Poaceae; genus Hordeum; species Hordeum marinum. The sequence goes on from CM039673.1 coordinate 79,007,978, forward strand.
GATTGTTAGAGATGTTGAAGTCTTGTGTGGGAAAATAAAATATCCTATGGATTTTCTAGTTCTTGGTTCCCCCACAAGATGACTTTTGTCCCATTATCTTTGGTAGACCTTTCTTGAAAACTGTTAATGCTAAGATAGATTGCCAAAAAAACTGTTAGTGTTGAGTTTGGTGATGTGTCTCATGACTTTAAATTTTCCAAGTTTAATAGACAACCTCGTGATAGAGAATTACCTAATAAGGATGAAATAATTGGTCTTGCTTCTATTGTCGTTCCTCCTACTAATCCACTAGAACAATATTTGCTAGACCATGAAAATGATTTGCACTTTCATGAAAGAAATGAAATAGATAAAAAAATCTTTGAACAACAACCTCTACTGAAACAAAATTTGCCTATTGAAACTCTTGGAGGACCTCATCCACCTAAAGGTGATCCTGTGTTTGAACTTAAACAATTGCCCGACACTCTGAAATATGCTAATCTTGATGAGAAAAAGATGTATCATGTTATTATTGGTGCTAACCTTTCAGAACATAAAGAAGAAAGATTATTGAAAATTCTAAGGAAGCACCGGGATGCTATTGGATATACTCTTGATGATCTAAAGGGCATTAGTCCCACTCTATGTCAGCACAAGATTAATATGGAACCTGATGCTAAACCCGTTGTTGATCACCAACGATGATTGAATCCCAAGATGAAAGAAGTTGTAAGAACAGAAATAATAAAGCTTCTGGAAGCAGATATAATCTATCCTATAGCCAATAGTAGATGGGTGAGTCTCGTTCATTGTGTCCCTAAGAAAGGAGGTATTAGTGTTGTTCCTAATGATAAAAATGAGCTTATTCCATAGAGAATTGTTGTTGGCTATAGGATGCTAATTGATTTTAGAAAATTAAACAAACCTACTAGAAAAGATCATTACCCCTTGACTTTTATTGAAAAAATGCTTGAAAGATTATCTAAGCACACACACTTTTGTTTCGTAGATGGATATTCTGGTTTCTATCAACTACCTGTGTCACATTTTGATCAAGAGAAAACTACCTTTACTTGCCCTTTTGGAACGTATGCTTATAGACGTATGCCTTTTGGTTTATGCAATGCACCTGCTACCTTTCAAAGATTATGATTGCTATATTCTCTGATTTTTGTGAAAAGATTGTGGAGGTTTTCATGGATGATTTTTCTGTTTACGGAACTTCTTTTGATGATTTCTTAAGCAACCTTGATCGAGTTTTGCAGAGATGTGAATAAACTAATCTTGTATTGAATTAGGAGAAGTCCCACTTTATGGTTAATGAAGGTATTGTCTTGGGGCATAATATATCCGAACGAGGTATTGAGGTGGATCAAGCTAAAGTTGATGCAATGTAGAAAATGCCATGTCCTAAAGATATCAAAGGTATTTGAAGTTTCCTTGGTCATGTTGGGTTCTATAGGAGGTTTATTAAAGACTTCTCAAAGATTTCTAGGACTCTTACTAATATTTTACAAAAGGATATCCCCTTTGTTTTTTATGATGATTGCATGGAAGCCTTTGAAACACTAAAGACGGACTTAACCACTACACCTATGGTTCAACCACCCGATTGGAAGTTGCCTTTTGAAATTATGTGTGATGCTAGCGCTTATGTTGTTGGTGCTGTTATAGGACAAAGAGTTGATGAGAAATTAAATGTTCTCCATTATGCTAGCAAAACTCTAGACAATGCCCAAAGAAATTATGCCACTACTGAAAAAAATATTTTAACAGTCGTGTTTGCTTGTGATAAATTCATACCCTACATTGTTGATTCGAAAGTTACTGTTCACACTGATCATGCTGCTATAAAATATCTTATGGAAAGGAAAGATGCTAAACCTAGAATCATTAGGTGGGTTCTCTTGCTTCAGGAATTTGATTTACATATCGTTTATAGAAAGGGAGTTGCGAACCCCGTAGCTGATAACTTGTCTAAGTAAGAAAATATTCTTGATGACCCACTACCTATTGATGATAGTTTTCCTGATGAACAACTAGCTGCAATAAATGTCTCTCAAAACAATTTGTCGTATACTGACTATGCTAATTACATTGTTGCTAAATATATTCCACCTAGTTTCACATACCAACAAAAGAAAAAATTCTTCTATGACTTAAGACATTATTTTTGGGATGACCCACATCTTTTTAAATGAGTTGATGGTATTATTAGACGTTGTGTACGTGAGCATGAACATGAACAAATCTTACTGAAATGCGATTCCGAAACTTATGGGGAACAACATGCTGGGGATAGAACTTCTCATAAGGTATTACAATCTAGTTTTTATTGGCCTACTCTCTTCAAGGATGCTCGTAAGTTTGTCTCATCTTGTGATGAATGTCAGATAATTGGTAATATCAGTAAGCATTAGGAAATGCCTATGAACTATTCACTTGTTGTTGAACCATTTGATGTCTGGGGTTTTGATTATATGGGACCTTTTCCTTCCTCTAATGGGTACTGTTGGGGATATAACCCCACGGTGAGACCCGCCCTAGAGGGCTCCGGGTTAAACCGAACGGCTCATAGACAGCCCAAGGATGAGCCGTGAGGAACGGAGGGCCCAACAAGCGTAGCGGCTCACAGGATGGGCCGGCAGGGTGGCCCGGATGAGAAGACCCGGGTGTGTAAGCCGCCCGGGGACAACTTGGTTAGGATAGGCAAGAGAAGATAGAGGCAGACTCGGACGTGTAATGAGAGTCAGCCACAACTTGTAACCCGTGGTCTTGACCTCAGTATATAAAGGCAAGACCCGGGGCGACTTAGAGGTTAGGTTATCGAGAGCTACGTCAAGCTTTAGCTCCCTTGTAATTGATGCAACAAACAATACAAACACAAGCAGGACGTAGGCTATTACCTCACCTTGAGGGGCCGGACCTGGGTAAACTCGTGTCCTTCATCCCTTTTAACCCCTTTGAGTCCATCACGTTAGCGATGGCCTCGAATCCAAGTCTGTTAACCAGGACATCTGTCGTGATAAATCCATGACAGTTGGCGCCTACCGTGGGGCTGACGCTTGGTGGTCTTGAGTTCTCGGAGGGCTCTCTCCCGAGGCTCGAAGGATACGTGGTCGGAAGGATTAGCAAGAGTCGCCATGGCCGGTTCTACATCGACGATGCCGGCTGAGGGCTTGATGCTGAGTCCGTGGAGTATGGATTCCGGGTTCCATTCATCGGGATCCACGTCTTCATCGGAAGGCTTGATGGATCTACACCCGGGCCGGACGTCTGCACCGACATCATCGAGCTGGCTCGGCGTCTGCGACCTGCATGTAACATGCATCCTACCCGTGCTAATCCGGGTCAGAAGCATGTCTTCGTAGGCTTCACTCAAGGTACGGATCTAGAAGCTTTTGGCTCATAGGAAACTCTCATCTATTCGGAGGACGAATCTTCAAGTGGAGAAACGGAGTCAATGTACCAGCTCCGCAACGGCGGCCTGGGGGCTACGGCGACGTCTGCCTTGAGTCAGATCGCTCAGAATCGGATAATCTTGAGTCTCCGATTCACACTGCCGTGTTCATGGCGGGGTCAGCCCCAGGCACGAGTAGTACAGCCACAGGGCCGCCACCTCGGGTGATAACCCACCGCCGCCGGCTCAGGTTCTTGTGGAGCTGATGGACGAGCTCGCAGCTTTAATGGCCATTGAGGTCACACCAGATAATCAAGCAGCTCGGAATTTAGAGATTGCAAGGATCAAGGGCCGGATGACAGAGGAACGACAAAGGATGGATGAGCTAAAGATCCAGATGGAGGAAGAGGTAGAACGTATCAAGGCAGACGCTTTCCGTCTAGGGCTGGAGCAGATATCAACAGCATCGGTACATTGAAGGAGGCATCAGTCCCGTTTACCAGAGCGCTATGAAGCAAGGAACCTCTTGAATACTGCTGGCACGAGGCGAGTAACGGACGCGCCCGAAAGCCGCCCAACGAGGCGACCAACGACTCATCCGGCCCGACGTAACCCAGCTTCACCCGGTGGCTTTTCGACGCCGGCGAGTTATTATTCTAACCCGGCCGAGAATATGGTGGCAACAGCCACCCGGCTTGAGACAATTCCTATCCCAGATGAAACACCCTTTGCAGAGGATGTGTGGAACGCCAACGGGTACCTGCAGACGGCTGTGGCCTAGCAGGAGAAATATACTCGTAGCCGGAACTGTGTTCATTCAACCCCTCTTCCTAGCCGTAGCTTTAGTTGACGCTATGAGTCACCAGCAGGTTCCAACAGCAACCAACACAGAGAGATTCCGACGGGTCACCGGCCGGGTGGAGGCACGTCAGCATTTGTAAACTAGGCGGGAAGCCCGCAAGAGGCGCCAGCTAGGCCGGCTCACCAGGAGCCTGTACCTTCCGTTTCAGTAGGGGCAGGAGTAAACTCCAAGACGGGAGGGCTGCTGTGTTTGTCGCCGGCTCTACAGAGCGAACGGCTGCCAAGAGACTTCAAAGGGCCCCACAAGGTCCTGAATTATACCGTTGAGTTACCCTCGGAGGCTTGGGTGGAGAGTTATGAACTGGCCATGGAGATGCTGGACATCAGTGAGGCGGTTTATGCCAAGTATTTCGTCATGATGCTTGAAGGCCCGGCTCGCACGTGGCTAAAGGGGTTACCGCCTAATACCATCAATTCATGGGCGGAGCTCCAGGCCCGGTTCATTAAAAACTTTCAAGGGGCATGCAAGCAACTGATGACCATTGTGGATCTTGATCACTGTGTCCAACAGGAGAATGAGTCGGCTCATCATTGGGTACGGCGGGTCTCAACAATCATCCACTCCTCGGAGCAAATCACGGCGGCCCAGGCGGTACTGATCTTGGAGAAGAACTGCCATTTTGTTCCTCTGAAGCAGAAACTCGGCCAGCTCAAACGTACGAGCCAGAACATGGGAGAGCTCATGATGGCTCTCATGAAATATGCCGACTCTGACAGTACGAAAGATCCAGGTTCTGATGATGAGAAAGCTGGCCAAGGTAAGAAAGGCAATCAAGGCAAGGGTGCGGCAAACAATTGTAGCCAGAGCAAACGTAAGAATCCAGAGGCCGGGTCAGAGCTGGTAGCTAATACAGACACCCAACAGAATTACCCCAAAGGCAATAGGAGGTTTAGACCGCCCTTTGGCAAGGATAGATCTTCCCCGAACATGGAGGAGTTACTTAAGCAACCTTGTCCAAATCACAGTCTGCCTGATAAGCCGGCAAACCACACATGGGGGGATTGCAATTTCATGCAGAAGTACAAGCGGTATTTCACACAAGCTAACAATCGAGATGGCGGTCCGCCAGACGACTCAGGACATGATGGGTTAGGAGTTGGTTTTGGTTCTCGCGGCTCAGGGTCCGGTCATCCGGTCCACCGTCATCCGGGTCAAGATAGTCAAGGGGGACACCAACCACATTCTGGTAACAATAATCAGTAACAACAGCGTAATCATTCTGGTTTTCAGAGTAATCTGAAGCAGCTCAACTCTGGGCAGTACCACGTTTTCACAACCGGTCTCAACAAACGGGACCAGAAGTTGCGAAACCGGGCAGTTAATTCGATTACACCGGCTCTTCCACAGTACTTAAAGTGGTCTGAATATGACATAACATGGAGCTGAGAAGATCACCCGCCGCGTGTCGATGACCCGGGGCAGGTGGCTTTGGTTGTAACCCCCCAGGTGGGCAGATATATGGTGAACAAGGTGCTTATGGATGGCGACAGCAGCATAAACATCCTTTACTATGACACTTTCCGCCGGATGAAGTTGCTTGACAAGGATTTAAAATCTTCATCCATCGTCTTTCATGGTGTGGTTCCGGGTAAGTCGGCGCGTCTGGTGGGAAGGAATTCGTTGGAAGTGGCTTTTGGCGACGAGTACAATTACAGGGTGGAATCCTTGTGGTTCGAAGTGGTCAAGATCAAGAGTCCTTATCATGCGATATTTGGCCGGCCGGCTTATGCTAAGTTCATGGCTAGGCCCTTCTATGTTTACTTGCAGCTCAAGATGCCTGGCTTAAATGGTACCATTACCGTTCATGGTAATTCAAATACGGCTATTGAGTGTGAAGAAGGAGACGCGGCTTACGCGGAGTCCAGTTGCGCCCAGGAGGAACTTAAGTTCTATAAGGAGAATGTTGATCTGGAGGATATGACCCCGCTGAAAAAGCCCACCACGGAGGTTGAGCCGCCCCTCAAGTTTTCGGCAGATGATACCAAGACAGTAGATTTCATTCCGGGCGATTCATCTAAGCAGTTCATCATTGGGTCTCACATGGATCCCAAATAGGAAAGCGCACTCATCAAATTCATCCGTGAGAATCCGGACATCTTCGCATGGAAACCTTCTGACATGCCGGGTGTATCGAGAGAGTTCGCTGAGCACAACCTTAATGTGGATCCAAAATTTAAGCCAATCAAACAGTTTTTGCGGCGGTTCAATGAGGAGAGGCACAAGGCTATTGGGGAAGAAGTTGCCCGGCTCTTGGCAGCAGGTTTTATCATTGAAGTTTTTCATCCGGAATGGTTGGCTAACCCGATGCTCGTGCTCAAAAAGAATGGCACATGGTGTATGTGTGTGGACTACACGGACCTTAACAAGGCTTGTCCGGCTGATCCATTTGCTCTCCCGCGTATTGATCAGATTATTGATGCTACGGTGGGGTGTGAAAGTTTGTGCTTCCTGGATGCGTACTCAGGTTATCATCAAATCAAGATGGCGGTTAAAGACCAGGAGAAAACAGCTTTTATTACACCCTTTGGGGCGTTCTGCTATGTCTCTATGCCTTTCGGGCTCAAAAGTGCCCAGGCGACTTACCAGCGATGCGTGCAGAACTGCCTTCAAAGTCAGATTGGCCGTAATGTTCATGCTTATGTAGATGACATCGTGATCAAATCCAGAAAGAAGGAGACTCCCTCGGAGGATTTAAAAGAGACTTTTGATAATATCCGGATCGACAAGATGATGCTTAACCCGACCAAGTGTGTTTTTGGTGTTCCAGCGGGCAAGCTTTTGGGTTTCCTGGTCTCTAAGCATGGTATGGAGGCTAACCCGGACAAAATCAAGGCTATTACCTCTCTGGGAGAGCCGGCTTGCATTAATGATGTTCAACGCTTGGCAGGGCGGATTGCTGCATTGAGCCGGTTCATAAGCCGTCTTGGAGAGAAGGCTATTCCTTTATATCAAATGTTGAAGAAGACAGACAAATTTGTCTGGAGTAAAGTGGCGGGTGAAGCACTTGAGGCGCTGAAAAAATAGCTCACTGAGCCGCCAGTGTTGGCTGCTCCGGCTGAAAAAGAACCATTACTCCTTTATGTGGCGGCTAATAACCGGGCAGTGAGTGCTGCAATCGTGGTCGAGCGCAAGGAGGCTGGAAAGGAGTATCCAGTGCAAAGGCTGGTTTATTATATCAGTGAGGTCCTGACAAAGTCTAAGCAAAGGTATCCACATTGACAGAAGCTGGTATATGGGGTCTTCATGGCCAACCGCAAGTTAAAACACTTTTTCTTAGGGCACCAGATAACTATGGTCAGTACTGCTCTGCTGGGGGATATTATCCAGAACAGAGAAGCCACGGGAAGGATTGCTAAGTGGGCATTGGAGCCGGGACCTTTCAATGCAAAATATGTGCCTTGCACAGCTATCAAGTCCCAAGCCCTTGTGGATTTCATAAATGATTGGACGGAGTGTCAAGCTCCCGAGGAAAAGCTGGATAACACATACTGGACTATACACTTCGATGGATCCAAGCAATTAGAGGGGTCAGGGGCAGGAGTTGTTCTGACATCCCCCAAGGGTGATAAATTTTGTTATGTGCTCCGGCTGATGTTCCCCTGCACTAACAATGCGGCTGAATATGAAGCTTTGCTTCATGGTCTTCGGTTAGCCAAGGAGATGAATTTGAGCCGAGTCAGGTGTTTGGGCGACTCAGATCTGGTGGCTCAGCAAGTTTCTGTCACTTGGGATTCCAAGGACCCACGGATGGCGGCTTACCGTCAAGCGGTTGATGTTATTGCTAGGCACTTCAAAGGATATCAGGTAGACCACATTGATCGTCGCAGAAATGAGGCGGCTGATGCCTTATCATGATTAGGCTCTCAACGAAAGTCGGTGCCACCCAATGTCTTTCTGGACGTCTTACACCATCCGACTGTCAAGATACCTTCAGAAGAAGATTTGGTTGTTCCTGACCCGGAGGCAGAATTAGTGGCGGCTCTGCATGCTATCCGAGATTGGACTATTCCCTATTTGTCCTATTTGACCCGGGGCGAGTTACCTGAGGATGAAGATCTAGCCAGAAAGATCACCCGACGTTCTAAGTCCATGACAATAGTCAATGGTGAGTTGCATAAATGCAGTGTGACGGGAGTCTTTCAACGTTGTGTTTCACCAGAGAAGGGCCGATAGATCTTGAATGAAATCCATACTTGCGATTGTGGACACCACGCCGGCTCGAAATCTTTGGTGGCCAAGGCTTTCCGGCACGGGTTTTTCTGGTTGACGGCTCATAAATATGCGGAGGACCTAGTCCGTAAGTGCAACGACCGTCAGAAGTTTGGCCGGCGTGCTCATATCCCGGCTCAGGAGTTAATGATGATACCAATTACTTGGCCGTTTGCGGTCTGGGGGCTTGACATGGTGGGACCTTTCAAGAGATCCAAGGATAATAAAACACACCTCCTGGTGGCGATGGACAAGTTTACCAAGTGGGTAGAGGCAGAGTCGGTCGGCAAATGTGATGCGGCTACGGCAGTTTTATTTATCAAAAAGTTGATCTGCCGTTTTGGTTACCCACACAGCATCATCACTGATAATGGTATAAATCTGTTCAAGGGGGCTATGAAAAAATTCTGCGACGAAGAGCATATCCGGCTTGATGTTTCAGCAGTGGCGCATCCACAATCCAACGGTCAGGCGGAGTGTGCCAATCAGGAAATTTTAAGAGGGATTAAACCGTGGCTTATGGTTCCTTTGCAGCGAACACCCGGATGTTGGGTAGAAGAATTACCCTCCATCTTATGGAGCATCAGGACCACGCCTAACAAATCTATGGGTTTCACACCTTTCTTGATGGTGTACGGGGCTGAGGCAGTTTTGCCCAGTGACATCCGGCATGACTCGCCAAGGGTGGAGGCTTACATTGAGGCAGACAACGAGACGGCACGTCAAGACGCATTGGATGTTCCGGAAGAGGCGTGAGAGTTAGCAGCGGCCCGGACGACAATTTATCAACAAGACTTGCATCGCTATCATAGCCGCAGGGTCAAGATCCGGACGTTCCAGGTGGGCCACTTAGTGCTCCGGCTGATTCAGGACCAGACAAATATGCATAAGCTCTCTCCTCCATGGGAAGGACCTTTTGTAGTCAGCAGAAATCTCAACAATGGGTCATATTACCTCATCGATATCCGAGATGACTCAGATACAACGGGTCAGGAGACCCGTCGGCCGTGGAACATCGCGCATCTCCAGCCTTATTTCACTTAAGGGGGTAGAGATCCCTCATCGTACACTATCATTGTACATGTCACAGTTGTACCAAATAGTGTCACTGCCAAAGTAAAATCCCGGCTCAGGAAAATGAGTCGCGGCACCAGGCGTTATGCCACAAAATCCCGGCTCAGGAAAATGAGCCGCGGCACCAGGCGTTATGCCACAAAATCCCGGCTTAGGAAAATGAGCCGCGGCACCAGGCTTTATGCCACAAAACAAAAAACCGGCTCAGGAAAATGAGTCGTGGCGAGGGCGGCTTCTTACCTTTGGGTACAGCTTCTAACGCCTATCCGCCCGCGGATTACGCCGTATTGTGAGGGGGGCTTCTTACCAACGGGTATCGCTTCTAACACCCTATCGGCCGGCTTTATGCCAAATTTCTGGCTAACACGTTTAGCCGCGGTTATGAGAGGTTTTTACCGACGGGTAGCTAACGTCTCATGACCCGCGAACGGTGGCTTCTTACCTTCGGGTATAGCTTATAATGCCTATTAGCCGGCTTTAGGCCACGTAAAACGGCTAAGGTAAATTAGCTGCGGCGAACGGCGGCTTCTTACCTTCGGGTATAGATTATAACGCCTATTAGCCGACCTTATGGCACAAAAATCCGGCTCAGGAAAATGAGTCGCGGCGAGAGCGGCTTCTTACCTTCGGGTACAGCTTCTAATGATTATCGGCCGACGTTTACGCCATATTATTACCTATGGGTGTATCTTTTAAACGCCTTATCGGCCAGGCTTTATGCCATCTCCGGCTAACCAGATTAGCCGTAATCGCCAAAAGGGAATTACCACCTCCGGGTATAGTTTACCTAATCTTGGCCGCAGGTGTCTTCTATGATGACAAAGCAGTATAATAGGTTCAAGAGCATACAAAGACAATGGCATCTAACAAGACGGACCATCTTATAAAGCATAATGACACAAGGTTCAGGAGAAGCAAAAGTAAACATCTAGTCTATTACATACACTCCTAGAGGAGCTCAGAATTTCATACAAGTCTTTTCAAACGCCACACGGCGGGTTAAGGAGAGTCGGTTGTTACAAGTTTTTTCAAGAAGGAACTAACTAGCTGTCGGGTCATCCTGCTCTGGCTCTTCGGTGGCCCCGATCAGGAGGTTGTCCAAATCCCAGTTGCAGTTTGTTAGAGCCGCAAAAGAGCCTTCGTCAAAATAAGGAGACGGGTCAAGGTCAGGAGTGAAGAAGTCCTTACTGCGGGTAGGCATCAAGTCTTTGCACTCGTAAAGTGGGTCGCGGATTCTTTTTTGATCCGGGCCATAAGCCGCCTGATAGGTCGTCAGATCAGCTTCTTACGCTAAGATGGAAGCTAATACTGGGATTCCTTCACGCAGCGGCTGTAGTCAGCATCAGTGAACTCTGAGCCGTCGTCTTTCTTTGAAGGGAAGCCATCCATCATCTCGGCTGATGTTAGACCTGAAGAAAAAGCCAAAGCCCGGCTGATGCCCGCAATGGCCCCTTGGCAGACGGCTGACTTCTTGAGTTCGGCAATCTGCTTAGGAATGGTGTGAAAGAGCTCCAAGACACCCTTGAGAGTCACAAGAATCTTGTATTTGTATTGCACGGCTTTAATAGTGCACACCGCTCCACAATACAGTTGCTCAGTCAAAGTGTAGATGGCCTTCAATGGCAGCAGACTATCAGAAGCCAGTTACCGGCTCCTAGGGCCTACAAAAGACAGACATTTCAGGATGAGTCGCCAGTACAAGTGTTATATAGCCATTGAAGCACAAGTTGTCAGAAGCTTACCAAAGAGGGGGGCTATCATCTTGGTAATGTGGCGTTTCAGGGCTTGGAGTTCATCAGATAGAGCTATCAGCCGTTGATCGGCATCATCCGCCCGTTTGGTCAAAGATATCTTCTCAGACTCAGCTGACTCTTTAAAAGCAACAAAGTCGGCCTTGATTATGGCCAACTCCTCAGAGAGGAGCCGACACCTTTCATCGGTGGCACTTCAAGCCGTTTGTTGAGCCGCCAGGTTGGTCTTCAGATCCGTCAACTATGACCCAGCCTCTGTTAAAGCTTCCTATGGCATATCAAAATGCAGAATAAGTCGCCAGGATGGAATTTTATCATATGATGGAGATTAAGACAAAATTATGCAAGCTTCAAGAAGATTGCAAGCAATATTTTTTGACACTTGGGGGCTAATGTATATTTGATCTCCAAGATTACAGTGCAGTTCTGGCTCATCTTCATCAAGTTAATCCGGAACTTGGGGGCTATAATTGGCTCTTAAAACTATCCACATTGAAGCTCCGACTCAACTTTATCAAAATTGAGTCGGCCCTTGGGGGCTATAATTGGCTGTTCAAACTATCTACAATGAAGCTCCGACTCAACTTTATCAAAGCTGAGTCGGCCCTTGGGGGCTATGGATTAGGATTTTCTACAGAGGATCATGAAAGACCCGATTCAACTCTTAACTAGATTGAGACGGCCCATGGGGGCTAAGTAAGGTCATAGCAAGAAGAGGAGTACCTCATATTTTTTTTCTTCATCAAGCTGACCAGCCGAAGCTCCAGATCTTGGCTGGTGGAAAGCCGGTTCACATAATCGGCGTGAAGTTGTTCGGCCATCATCTTCTCAAAGTAAGAAGAGTCAAAATCCAGCTTCTTTGAAGCCTCGGCCGGCTCTTTATGCCTGGTCAGCACGTGAGCCGGGGGAGACTGAAAGGCAGACCCGGTGATCACGACGTCCGGAGTTGCATTGGTCTTGGTCATCTGGGCAGGACTCGGTGGTTTCGAAGGACCCCTTGGAGGGCTCTCCGGGATGTTATCTTCAATAGCCGGCCCAGTGGATGTGGCTGGCGGATCTACATCCGATCGTGACTCGTCCGGATGTTCACGCTCTGGCTCTTGGGCTGCAGGGCTAGGGGAGGACTTGTTCATCTTGCGACGCTTCGCTTGAGCCCTGGAGAACACGATGTGTCAGAACCCAAGGATTACAACCGCCAAAGGGTGTACAAATGCACATCTAAAAGAAATACTTACAGTGGGTTGATCTTGGGAGACGGCAGAGTGGTCGCTGAAGAGTCGCCAGAAGAGGGTGATTTCTGAGAGACAATTTAAGAAAGATGAGACAGCATCGAGGTCGCAAAGTGAAATTATTTAAAATAGAGATACATACCTCTGCGGGGCGTTTCTTCAAAGCTGGCGAGTTTGGTAAGCCGGACATAAGTTCAGTAGAACCAGCGCTCCGGGTCTGGCGACGCTCAACCTGTTGTTGCTTTTTCAAAAGAAAATCGGGAGCCAGATAAGCTAGAGGATGAGAAAGAGGAACTTTTCCAATAACCCGCCGCGGCTTCCGGGGGACAAAATATTCTGAGCCGGAAGAAATATATATTACCTCAGGGGCATTGGCGCGGCTTGTTTCAACATCATCCTGTGAGTAAAACAAGTGTATGTAAAATAAGGTAATAAAATGGAAGAAAGCAGCCAAGGTTTACCTCTGAGTCAGACGATTGCGGTGGGTCAAACCATCCTTCTTGTGGGGCGGTCTTCTTGGACTTCTTAGACAGAACTTTCTTCTTGGGCTTCTTCAAAGGAGGGACATATTCCTTCTTCCAAAAATCAGAGTTGGCTTGGAAAGGTTAAACCAGTTAAATAGTAATGCGTCAGAAAGGTATAAGTGACAAGGAGAAAAGTGGTGAAGAGTCGCCTTACATCTGGAGCCGGATTTTTGGCGTTAAAAGGCGCCAGGCCAATGGCGCTACATGATCCGGATGCTTCATGGACAAGGCTCCGGATGACGGTGGTGATGTCATCCTTTGTGAGGGTTGATTGGCTGAAGCATAATGAGTTGTCATACTTGCCTTCGTATTCACACATGAGCCGGCTTCTATGACTTAAGGGCATAATCCGCCAAGAAATCCAGCAGCGGATCAAATCCAGCCCGGTTAAACCATTGGCCATGAGGGCCTTGATCTTGGCGTGAGCCGGCTCGTACCTTGCACGTTCCGAAGCTGACAGCCGGCCCGGAAGCTCTGAAGTTGTCTTAAGCCGGGAGGGACGATAACCCGGCAGTGGACGCTCATTCTCAGGAGAGGTATCCTTGCAGTAGAACCAAGTCTTGTTTCAGTCCTTTGGATGACTCGGCATCTGCATGGCTGGAAAAGTAATGTCCCTACGCCGTTGAATGGAGATCCCACCAAGCTCTAGACTCGGACCGGCCTTCACCTCAGTCTGCCGGTTGGCATAGAAAAACTCTCGATATAACCCCACAGACGGCTTGGCTTGCAGATAGACTTCAAAGAGCACTTGAAAATATCATATATTGGAGACGGAGTTGGGGGCCAAGTCTTGGGGGTGAAGCTTGTAAAAGTGAAGGACGTCACGAAAGAACTTCGAGCCGGGGGCACGAATCCTCGCTCGATATGATCGGAGAAGACCACTACTTCGCCTTCTTGACGAGTGGGCCACGTTTCATCACCCGGGGCCCGCCAATTAAGGACCTCCTTGGAAGGAAGGGTACCCGGGTGAACAAAATCCAGTAAGTATTCCTCTGTGATGCAAGACCCGACCCAGTTGCATGAGTTGGAGGCGCGAGACATGCTGGCGGCTTAAGTACTGTGCAAATTAAAAAGTATGGCGAGTCAAGAGCAAAAACAAATATCTACGACGGCTTACAATTTTAAGGGTTCTACAAATAATATGTCGGCTGATGAGAGCCGGAGGGGCCTGGTGAGTCAACAAAGAAAAGAGGAGTAGCAAAAAACGGCTAAGTCCCAGGAAATAGATTTCGTGAAGTTCAGCTAAAATAACAGATCTACAAAAGCATGAAAAATGCCTCTATTTTTAGACCTAAGGACGAACGGGCGAGGCGGACGAAAACCTAAAATGGCAGGCTGAGTAGGGACCGATCTATGTGTTATTACTCACTGCCTATTATACAGCGGCGCTGCGAGGTCGGGCGACGGGCCGGAGTTCATACGCTGAGCACGGCCGGTGGCAATGGAGTTCGAGTTCTAAGCGTCAACGGCGGCAGAGCTTATAGAAACCCTACCGGAGACGGTTATGGGTCTAAGGGAAGAAGACTTACCAGCGACATAAGCGCGAGATGGGCTCTGGTTCACAACAGGTTGATGTAGTGGCCAGTCGACGGCGAGACGAAGACGACACCGGAGCAGGAGCGGAGGTATCAGAGAAGAGGGAGATGACAACACGAGTGGGAGAAAGGAAATGCCGCCCACAATAGTCCTATTTAAAAGGAAAACGGGGCAGGCGCAATAATCTAGGCGACACAAATCGTCCGACCGAGGCGGATGCCTCGATTTTCGAGCTAACCATTTCATGGAAGGATTTGGCGGTGCGTCAGCGAATCTTTTTGTAGAGTCCACGTGACGTCACGGTGGGTCACTACCGGGCGAATCGCCGAGGAACAGAAGAGAAGGATGAAATGAGCAAGCTCAAATCAACCTGGGGCCTAATGTTGGGGATATAACCCCACGGTGAGACCTGCCCTGGAGGGCTCCGGGTTAAACCGGACGACTCGTAGCCAGCCCAAGGATGAGCCATGAGGACAGGAGGGCCCAACAAGCGTAGAGGCTCATAGGACGTGCCGGTAGGGTGGCCCGGATGAGAAGACCCGGGTGTGTAAGCCGCCCGGGGACAACTTGGTCAGGATAGGCAAGAGAAGATAAAGGTAGACTCGGACGTGTAATGAGAGTCGACCACAACTTGTGTAACCCGTGGTCTTGACCTCAGTATATAAAGTCAAGACCCAGTGCGACTTAGAGGTTAGGTTATCGAGAGCTAGGTCAAGATTTAGCTCCCTTGTAATCGATACAACAAGCAATAGAAACACAAGCAGGACGTAGGCTATTACCTCACCTTGAGGGGCCGAACCTGGGTAAACTCGTGTCCTTCGTCCCTGTTAACCCCTTTGAGTCCATCACGTTAGCGATGGCCTCGAATCCAAGTCCGTTAACCCGGACATCTGCCGTGATAAATCCACGACAGGTACACTCGTATTTTGGTTGTTGTTGATTATGTCACTATGGGTAGAAGCTATTCCAACCAGTAGTGTTGATCATCATACTTCCATTCAAATGCTTAAAGAAATTATTTTCCCAAGGTTTGGAGTCCCTATATATCTAATGTCTGATGGTGGTTCACACTTTATTCATGATGCTTTCCGTAAGATGCTTGCTAAATATGATGTTAATGATAGAATTGCATCACCCTATCATCCTCAATATAGTGGTCAAGTTGAACTTAGCAATAGAGAAATAAAATTGATATTACAAAAAACTGTTAATAGGTCTCGAAAGAATTGGTCTAAGAAATTAGATGATGCACTTTGGGCCTATAGAACTACTTATAAAATCCTATGGGTATGTCTCCATATAAGATGGTCTATGGGAAAGCTTGTCATTTGCCTCTAGAATTAGAACATAAAGCATTTTGGGCTATCAAATAACTAAACTATGATTTCAAACTTGCCGATGAAATGAGGTTATTTGACATTAGCTCATTAGATGAATGGAGAACCCAAACTTATGAAAATGCATGGTTATTTAAATAAAAATTTAAAAGATGGAATGACAAAAGATTCCAAAAGCGAGAATTCAAAGTTGGAGAATATGTTCTTTTGTACAATTCTCGTTTTAGATTTTTTACAGGAAAACTTCTCTCCAAATGGGAAGGACCCTATGTTATCGAAGAAGTTTATCGCTCTGGGGCTATTAAGATTAATAATTCCGAAGGCAAAAACCCGAAGGTGGTCAATGGACAAAGAATTAAACACTATATCTCAGGTACGCCTATTAATGTTGAAAGCAATGTTATCCAAACCATGACACCGGAGGAGCACATGAAAGAAACCTTCTGGAACGCTCCAGAATCGTGCAAACAAAGACGTACATGATACAGTGAGTAAACAGTCTCCGAAAAATCTGCACAAATATTTTTTATCAGTTTTGGAATATTTATGAATTTTAGGAAATAAAAAATAAACCGGAAGGTAACCGAGGAGGGCACGGAGCACCAAGGCGTAGTTGCCATCCCTGGTGTGCCCTGGTGGAGCATGCCCACCTCGGGAACCTTCCCAACCCCGTTTTCCTTTCGTTAGCTTGGTTTCTAAGAATAAAAATTCTCTATATATACCCCTCGACTGTTTTGACCACCGCATCGTGAGATTTCTTTTGTTCTTGTTTCGTGTTGTTTTCCTGGCAGATCTGAAAATATGTCGTCCCAAGAATCTAAAGGAGGGAGCTATGTGTCCAATTATGTTGTTGATCCAAAGATCTTTGGGGACATTTACCCCTACTTGTGGACTTCGGAGGAAGAAGTGGACACCGATCTGGAGGAAATAGAAGACGTAGAACCAGACGATGGTTCAGATGAAGATGAACCTCCACTGCCTCAACTTGGATATGTGCACGTGGAGTTCAAGAAGTCAAGCCTTTCTGATGGTAGGAGTATACCCAATACTCCTTTTATCCCTTCTCGTTTTCTACGGGAGAGGAAGGCAACTCTATGCAAAAGGATATTGAAACTTGAGCAAGAGAATGACGATTTGAGGGAAGAAAACTTCATCCTCAAGCGTAAATTGGCAAAGAAGAATAACGTCTCACCACCACCTTCATCATCAACACCGCCTTCATCATCACCACCACCAAAGGAGACCTGAGTACACGGGTATGGGCACTCCCCTTTGCTTGAGCCAACCTTGGGGGAGGTGCCCCGGCATCGTATCACCATCACTTGTAACCTTTTGCTTTTTATTTTGATCCTTAGCCTTTTCATGCTCTAGTTGAATAAAAGTTTAGTATGATCTATTTTTGAGTGCTATTTTTTTAATCTATCTATGTAATCGAGTGAGAGTTATATAATAAAGTTTAGTTTGAGCTTTTGCCCCTTTTACTTTCTTGTTGCAATCATGATAAAGGAAAATAAATGAAAAAGATCATATGCTAATCTTATGGTGTGTAATGACATCACAATAAAGAAAAATATAAGTGGTAAAATTTATTGGGCATTGGCAAACATAGCATTAGTCAATGATGCAACTCATGAAAGAATTAATTAGGAAAGAGAAGATTCACATGCAAATATACTATCATGGACATCTTTTGTGACTGTGAGCCCCCACCAAATATTATATGCCAAAATTGTTGACGTTGGACAAGGAAGACAACGTAATGATTTATACTAGTTCATATTCACATCGAAGTTATATTGTCATAGATCCTTTAACATGTGGTGCTTTCCCAATATCTTTGCTAGCCAAAAACTCCGTACTAAGTAAAGATACTACTTGTGCATCCAAAAACCCAAAACCCAAACTCATGTTTGAGAGTCCAACATACCTACCTATGGATTGAATAATATCCTCAAAGTAAGTTATCACCGGTGCATCAAGGCAATAAAAATTGCTCCTCAAAAGTGTTGGATCAATTAGTGTAAGAGAAAATTGAGCGTTGCATGAACTTGTGATGGAAAAGTAATAAAAGAGATGGAGTGCATAATAAAGGTTGCTATCACAAGAGGCAATGCAACATGATGTTCTTTTGCGCTAAGGGATTTGGCATACAAACTAAAAAGCGCATGACAACCTCTAATTCCCTCTATGAAAGGCCTATCTTTTATTTTTATGTACCTACTTTTATGCAAGAGTCAAAATATTCTTCTCTATTCCTTTTTATTTTTCTCCTTTGGGAAGCATCATGTGGTGAGGAAAGATATAGGCACATATGACCAGTTGGATATGAGTGAGCATGAGTTATTATTGTTGACATCACCCTTGAGATGAATATGTTGGGAGGCAAACTATAAGCCCTTATCTTTCTATGTGTTCGGTTGAAACTTTTTGTCCATGGGTATGTTGTGAGGGTTAGCAATCATAGAAGACTAAATAATGGTTGAGTATGTGGAGTTGCCAAAAGGCTCCTACATGAGACCCTTCCTGAAAATATGATGAATTATAGTTGTAAAGTTGATTGAGAACATAGTTTATTGATTTTCAATAAGGTTTATGATTTATACTTCCATGTTGTGATTAATTGTTACTTACTCATAAGAAGTTGTATGATGCTACTATAAAATACAAAGTTTTATGAGAAAATTTTATGTTAGTTTGGTTGTTGTTATAACTAGACCATGACGGCGCGCGTTGTCGCACCCGTCAATTGTTACAATGAAATGGTAGGTATTGTCGCAAGTGCATAACATGTCCCACGTTTTTGAGTAATCAAAGTTGAAAATTCTAATCTGTTCAAATCAAAGGATGATGATGGTCACTAAAGAATGATGGAATATAGTCAATCTGCAATGAAGGAGTATAGTACTCTAGATGACACTCTAGTTGGGGTTCATATTTTCAAGATTAGAAGATTGACGTCCAACACAGACCACCACCGCAGGACAAGGTTAAGGTGTACTCTCCCAAAAAAATAAAAGCATGCTTAAAATGAAATAACATTACCCATCTCCTCCGATACTCAATATAAAAATATATATCCTTATTAATTACTACAAACTCTTTCTTACATTCCTTCATAATGCAAAACGATTGTCACACAAGTAACCATAGATATGATGAAGAACCATATGTCATGACTTATAGAATCTTATCATTTGCTAGGCATAAATCATGAAAGTCATATATTGTAAATATTTAAGCAATAATTTATTTGACTTCTTGTTCCGGCTTAACATGCAACTTAAGAACTCGTGTGTGGGAATACATATGAACACAACCTGACACACATGATTGACTTATGTATTGCTGACAATTTTGATCGGCTTCTCTCCACGTGAATGATGTGATATATAGTTACACCCATATATGATTGGTCACAACTTGGGAATCGATATGAGCAAAGTCTTTGATACAACAGCATACCTGATAAGGGCTAGTGACATTGAAAAAATTCATAAGCACAGTATAAATAATAAACTTGTCATCGAGACAATGACTTCAACAAAATATAGTCTTTCAAGATTTATCCAAAAGAAATTGGAAGGAAGTGAGACCAATATGCAGATTTTGACAACTAATTGGTTTCTGAGGCCCAAAATCCTTTTAGTTGAATCGCTAAGCTCCTTCCAAGTCTACATGAGAAAACAAACTTAATTATAAGAGCATGTAATGGTAGAAATCCATGTAATAGAAACTTGTCCATATGCACTCTATAAGTTGACTCACCTCAGTTATATAGAAGGACCATCGTTCTGGTGCAGCAGCCCATTTTCTATAGATCTTCTTGTACTTTGAGCTGTGTAGCTGGTACAAATGTGAGAGAATGTTTTGATTGGTTATGTAATACTGATGCATATTTGCTAATGTTCCAGAAATAGATGATGGTGAGTTTACATGTAGAAGAGATGCAATTTTGTGGACAACATTCATCCAAAAACAGAATCAGTCAAATAGTTTAGATTATCTATAAACTAAGATCTGTCACAAAAAATTGTAGGATTAGTGTCGGTACTCACCTGACCTTCATATATGAATAATCCATCCAATATACAGTATGAAAAAACAATTTGCTTAGAGATGTTGAAAATATATACTCCCCCTCATACACATGTTTGGTCCTCCTCGTTCAGTTGGGGGATCTACACAAGCAATGACGGAGGAAGTTACCAGAAAAACTCTGTAAGAGATGCATCCAACCGAAGATGTGGTCACTCAAACATAATATAACTCAGCCCAGAAATCATCAAAGTTTGACGCAGTGCTTCATCTCACAGAACGACTATATCAAGCGGAAGCAAGCTCTGGTAGATCGAGCTAGTTTAGGGCCCTAAGCATCAAATCATGGCTGCCCGAGGAGATTTTGCGGGAGTAAGGAGAGGAATGGGGAAGGAGAAGCAGGGCGCAATATATGGAGGCGCGTACTGCAAGGGTCAATCATGAATCGAAAATGAAACTGACCTGTAATTATCGAAGGATGGCAAGTGGCGTACATTGATACCATTAATAGCATGTGCGAACAGCAATTTACTTCCGGAATCAATGGCAAACAGACTTGAATCCACACCGGACGATTCAACGCCTGCACCACAGTGTCGTGTCGTCGCCTAGCGAGGGTATCTAATCGATCGCGTCGGTCCTACTGTACCGGGTCTAGGATCACCATCGCCGCCACCCTCGACTTGAACGCACCATAGGTCGCCCGGCCAGGCGAACGCCTCCTGTCCGCCGCCACCAGAGGGCAACTACTGTGCGGCAGCGCGGTCCGTGGTGCGGACGATAGCTAGGAGCTACGAGGCTAGGACGTGACGATTGTATGTAGTTTTTCCCCGTGGAAACTTTTCGATAGAATGAAATAAAGCCCATCAGGCCCAGTTACACAGTTATTGGCCGATTTTGTTACCGGAGCATCGGCCCTGTATGTAAAACGCTAGGTGGAGACCATAAGCAGCCCATGTGGGAATGAGGGGAGATCCAATAGCCAGAAACGCCCTTAACTTGAGATCCGACGGCTGAAAAGCTAATAGCCTCAGAGAGCTCCTAGAGTGCTTAGTTATAATGTATACTAAATCATTGAAGGCGCGCGTTGCCGCATCTGTCCATGTCTCCATTAAAATGCTAAGAATTTCACTTTATATATGCTAACAAGGAGCATGAAAGTTCAATACGAACTAAGTTGTGCTAAATTTAAGTACAACATCAAATGGAATTATCATGACAAGAATACAGATAACTCTGTTAGAAAACAGGCAAGTATAGGAGTTTTAGTTGCACCACGACCATGGTAAGGCAAAAAAGACAACAATAAGATGATAAATACACGGTCTTCCCGAGAATTGAAAGAATAAACACAAGCGCTATCTTGTGTAATATTGGTTTCTCTTATGGATTGTCCTCTCTTGATTGTTATGGTAGCTCGTTTGTCCTTGCGCATCATAACCCGCACCTTTTTTTCTTGATTTTACTGCATCCACTTCTGACCGACAATTTATTAATTTATGGTTTCCTAAACATTTAAGACCTCACTTGTCATGGTAAGTATAGTCCAAAGAGGATAGGGATAGTAGTGACCTCGTACCTCCCAGAAGGATGCAGGATATGCGAGTATGGAACTTACCATTCCTTGTTTTGAGGAGACAAAGGTGAGTATGGAATTTACCATTCCTTGTTTGAGGAGATAAGATTTTGTCCCTAGTGCATATATAGTACTCCATTGAAAGCTTCATAGAACAAAAGATCTGCTCGACCTGCCAGAAATCATAAAGTAATTAGCACATAATTTCCTCATGAATTCCCCCACCTTTAACATAAGTTATTCAAGATTTGAGCGCTTATCACAACTTCTTGTCCTTTAATGTTTATTTCATGGAATAATGTCCATGTGGCTACCTCGTGGTTACTTTCAAGATTTCCACATCCTACTATTTGAAATTGGACTTGGTAGCCATAAAATTATACCAACATGAGAATTCTCCTGATATATAAATGTCGATGTACATACAAGAATTGATCTCTATTTAATACAAAAAATGTGCATCTGACAAAATAAGAAAACCTTGAGTGCACAATCTTTTTGGTTTGCATATACTTTCCTTCCTAGGAACTTCACTAAATCCACTCTTTCTGGACACAAAAAATAAAAAGTCAATCATTAACCCAACTATGAAACATACATAATCGATTGACATCTAATTTGTGAAGTGATTATGGAACTCGAAGAATCTATTGGGTTATTCTCCCATAGTGTAATAGCAAAAATAAATAAAGTAATCTTTTTTTAGACCAATAATTCAACTAATCTCACATAAGACCATAGATTGAAAATATATCTGCTTGGTACATGAGCAGACCTATAAAGTGATGCAAGAAGGTTGAAAAACTCAGCAATTTTCTATCTTATTGAACTGCACAGCAAATATAATCAGAAGAGACCATGAGGTAGGCCGGATAAAAAGACACAATCTTATCATTTAAAAGAGCATTCTTAGTTTCTACCAACAACAATTATTATACCACTGAATAAAACTTGTGGATGATACTATTTCAACATATTTTTACCCATCACCTGACCCATCACATCACCAAGGAAACAGAACCTGCAAAACTGCAAATACATGGCAATAATGAGATTTCCGTGAAAAGAAAAGGTTGCACATGCTAAAACTCAGTTAATTTGCTAGTACACCTATGTACAAAGCCTAATCAAACTTTCAGCATTGATCATTATAAAGTTGCTCGGACACGACAACAAAAAGTTCTGCATGGGCACACCAAATAATTATTCAGTGAGTGTCTCAAAATTGGTACACATGATTCAGCACTACAATCCCAAGATGTTCCAAAATCTACAAGTTTTGCTTCAGTGCGCACATGATTGGTGGACAGTAATTGATGGGATAAGCATTTCCCTGAATAGCAGCAAACATGTCTGAGCTGTGTAGTTGGTTGCCGAAGCAACCTGACGCCTTTCTGAACACCTGGTCAATCAGAGTCCGCAATCAGCTCCAACTTTAATTTTAAGAAGAAAAGGATGGAAATAATAATGTGAAAAAATAAACAGAGATGATGAACTGAAGGTTTTACCTGTCAAGCAAGTTCACGCGTGCACCATCGCATGGCGACGCGGAACAATCAAGCGATTCCCTGTCAGACCAGTTTGTACGGTTCATTCCAATGAATGAACCGGAGCTGACTCTGTTTGGTGCATCATCCAATCCCTGCTCACAAGGAAATTGCACAGGAGTCCCACAAAGAACAACATGTTTCTCAAGTTCAGAACAAAAACCGCTGCACGACCCTTCCACGCAACATGAATTTCACCAGAGTAGGAGCGAGAGCTCACCGGATCGAAGCGCGCGTGCGGCATGGCTCAGGCTTTCTTGAGTGGCAACCTCTGGAAGACCGTTCACTGTATGGAGACGAACATGATTGCATGTTCCCTCGCCGCCAGACTCTTGGAGAGATCGAGGAACACGATCATAGCCCCAAATCACAGCAAGAACACGATCCTGCACTGAGCTCACCTGGATAGGAAGCGGAGGCAGATGGCCCTTGGGGAGGGAGGGAGGATGTGGTCGGGGATTCAACGACGGCATTATGGATGGTGGCGACGTCCCTGAGCGACTCCAGCGCAAGGTTGAGTTTGACGTGCGCGACAGCAGCCACCAACTTAGCCACGGCCATCGGTGAGTGGACAACATCATGCACGCCGATGAGTCGCGCACCAACGTGGCTACAAAGATCGCCTGTGCCCACCACATGTATCCAGAGTTGTCCCTTTCACGCCATCTCCCCCTCTCCGTGGTTACAACAAAAGTGGCGGCGCACCTATGTCTAGCTAGGTTGGGTGCGGGAAGGGCAGTGTAGTAGGTTGACAAAGAAGAATCGTAATCGTCGATAAGGGATCCAACGTTAACTATGTCATGGAACGAGAGGCCTTGGATTTTGCCACCAGAATAGCAGCCCCAGGACACCCGGCCCAGGAGCAGCCACGCTGGAGAAGAAAAAGATTGGACGGCGAGATATGACCCAGATAAGTGATCGGACGGCCAAAGTGATGGAGGCGTGAGAGGGCTCGCATTTGGTGCGGTTTTACTGTCCATAATAAATAATAAGCATGATGCTTCTATGTTCGTATTTTGTTTTTATCGACACCTCTCTCTCAAACCATGTGGGCATCTTCGATATCGGCTTTCGCTTGAGGACAAGCGAAGTCTAAGCTTGGGGGAGTTGATACGTCCATTTTGCATCATGTTTTATAACTGTTATTTATAATGTTTTTATGCATAATAATGCTTTGGGAAGTAATTCTAATGCCTTTTCTCATAATTTTCAAGGTTTACATCAAGAGGAGAATGCCAGCAACTGGAATTTAGCATCCCGAAAAAGCACGTCAGAGATACATATTCTGCACAACTCCAATGAAGCTAAAAATTTACGGGGAATTTTTATATATTAAATAATAATTTTTGGAGCAAAGAACTACCGGAGGGGGGCCACCAGGTGGCCACCCTCCACCAGGAAGGCATGCCCCCCCTACCGTGCCCTGGTGGAGGGTGGGCACCCAGGCCCACCTCTAGAGCCCATCTTCTGGTATACAATCCCAAAAAACCTAGAAAAAAATGAGAGGAGGACTTTCGGGACGAACCGTTGCCGCTTCAATGAGAGGGGGGGCACCAGGTGGCCACCCTCCACCAGGGCACGGTGCCCCCCCCTACACGCGCCCTGGTGGAGGGTGGGCACCTAGGCCCACCTCCAGAGCCCATCTTCTGGTATATAATTCCAAAAAACCTAGAAAAATGAGAGGAGGACTTTCAGGATGAAGTGCCGCCGCCTCGAGACGAAACTTGGGAAGGAACACTTTTGCCCTCCGGCGGAGCGATTTCGCTAGGGGAACTTCCCTCTCAGAGGGGGAAATTGAAACCATCATCATCACCAACAACCCTCTAATCTTGGGAGGCCATTCTTCATCAACATCTTCAACAACACCATCTCCTCTCAAACCCTAGTTCATCTCTTGTGTTCAATCTTTGTACCGGAACCTAAGATTGGTACATGTGGGTGACTAGTAGTGTTGATTACCTTGTGTAGTTGATTGCTATATGGTTTATTTGGTGGAAGAATATATGTTTAGATCTATTATTATATTCAATACACCTCTGATCTTGAGCATGCATATTATTTGTGAGTAGTTACTTTTGTTCTTGAGGTCACGGGAGAAGTCATGTTGCAAGTACTCATGTGAATTTGATATGTGTTTGATATTTTGATGAATTGTATGTTGTGATTCCCTTAGTGGTGTCATGTGAACATCGACTACATGACACTTCACTGTCCTTGGGCCTAAGGGAATGCATTGTGGTGTAGTTATTAGAGGATGGGTTGCGATAGTGACAGAAACTTAAACCCTAGTTTATGTGCTACTTCGTAAGGGGCTGATTTGGGTCCACATGTTTAATGCTATGGTTAGACTTCATCTTAATACTTTTATCGTAGTTGCGGATTCTTGCAAGGGGGTTACATAAGTAGGTTGTTAGTTCAACTAAGAATAACACCTTAGCACCAGTCCACCCACATATCAAATTATCAAAATAGCGAACATGAATCAAACCAACATGACAAAACTGACTAGATGAAATTCCCGTGTACCGTCAAGAACACTTTGCTCATCATAAGAGGTACTCTTGGTCTGTCCTTTTCCACAAAAGTATTGGGCTACCTTGCTGCACCTTACCAATTGTTGCATTTACTTGCTTATTACAAATTGCCTTGCTATCAAACTACTTGCTAGTTACAATTTTAGTGCTTGCAGAAATTACCTTGCTGGAAACCGCTTATCATATCCTTGTGCTCCTCATTGGGTTCGACACTATTACTGATCAAAAGGACTACGATTGATCCCCTATACTTGTGGGTCATCAGCCAGTGAGGTAACTGCCTTGATTTTGTCCAGGTTAGCTTCAATGCCTCGTTCAGACACTAGGAATCCCAGTAGCTTGCCTGCAGGAACACCGATGATAGACTTTGTCGGGTTGAGCTTCATCTAGTACACCCAAAGATTATCAAACATCTCCTTAAGGTCGTCTAAGAGCGTCTCCTTATTTTGGTATTTCACCACGATATCATCAACGTAAGCATGAACATTACGCCCGATTTGTGGGTGAAGGCAATTCTGAACAAAGCGTTGATAAGTCGCCCCGACGCTTTTGAGCCCGAAAGCCATAGAGACATACCATAAAGCTCCAAAGGGGGTTATGAAAGCCATCTTCTCTTGATCCTCATTTGCCATCTTGGTTTGGTGATAACCAGAGTATGCATCCAGGAAATACAAGCGCTCGCAACCCACCGTAGAGTCAATTATCTGATCGATACGGGGAAGAGAAAATGGATCCTTGAGACAAGCTTTATTGAGATCTGTGTAGTCAACACACATTCGCCGGGTGTCGTTCTTTGTGAAAACAAGCACCAGGTTAGCCAACCACTCAGGATGAAAAACTTCAACGATGAACCCGGCAGCTTGGAGCAGGGCTACCTCTTCTCCAATTGCCCTGCGCCTCCCCTTGTTGAAACGATGGAGATATTGCCGCACTGGTTTCATTTTAGGATCCACATTGAGACGATGCTCAGCGAGTTATCTCGGGACTCTGGGCATGTCAGAAGGTTTCCATGCAAAGATGTGCTGATTCTCACGGATGAACTCGATGAGTGCACTTTCCTGTTTGGGATCTAAGCCGGTCCCAATGGTGAACTTCTTGTTGAGTCGCCTTCCACGAAATCTACATGCTTGGTATCTTTAGCTGGCTTGAACTTGAGCAGTGAATCAGATTATGTGGTTGGTTTCTTGAGAGGACTCATATCAGACAGGTCATCATTGGTCATGTAGAACTTCATCTCCTTAGCAGCGCAAGCCGACTCAGCAGAGGCTACGTCTCCTTCCTCACACTCTCGAGCGATTTCTCTTCTGCCCTTCACGGTGATTGTACCTTTGAGACCTGGCATCCTAAGCTAGAGGTAGATGTAACACAGGATGGTCATAAAACTAGCATAAGCCGGCCTTCCAAAGATAGCGTGGTAAGGGCTCTTTATTTTGACCACATCAAAAGTAAGAGGCTCGCACATGTAGTTATACTCATCATCGAAAGCAACATCGAGTTTAACCCGCCCAATTGGGTATGCTGACTTTCCAGGAACCACACCGTGAAAAATAGTGGTTGAAGTTTGCAAGCAGCTATCAGGGAGGTTCATCCATCGCAAGGTGTTGTAATAAAGGATGTTAATGCTGCTACCTCCATCCATCAACACCTTGGTGAGGGTGTATCCACCCACATGAGACGCCATCACCCAAGCCAAGTCCCTCGGGTTATCAACCCTTGGAGGGTGATCCTGTTGGGGAACATTGCATGGGAAACAAAAATTTCCCTACGTTCACGCAAGACTTATCCATGGTGATGAGCATCTACGAGAGGGAGAGTGGATCTACATACCCTTGTAGATCGCTAAGCGGGAAGCGTTAAGAAACGCGGTTGGTGTAGTCGAACGTCTTCGCGATCCAAATCGCCGAGCGTCCTGTGATCTCACCACGATCCGTCCCGCGATCCAATCACGATCCGTCCCGCGAACTCATCACGATCCATCCCGTGAACTCATCACGATCCGTCTCGCGATCTTGATCACGGTCCTTCTGATCTAGCGCCGAACGGACGGCACCTCCGCGTTCAGCACACATACAGTTCGATGACGATCTCCGCCTTCTTGATCCAGCAAGAGGGAGTGTTGAGGTAGACGAGTTCTCCAGCAGCATGATGGCGCTGCGGCAATGCTGGTGGAGCAATTCTGGCGGGGCTTCACCAAGCACTCCAGAAAACCGATCTAGAGCAGAAACTATGCACTAGAGGAACGGGTAGCATGTGGCTAAAAAAACTAGTGCAAAACCCTAAAACCTCTAGTATATATAAGAGGAAGAGAGGAGGAGGCTTGGACAAAGGGACAGACCTAGGAGGCTTCGGCCGAATCAAGGAGGATTGGAGGATTCCTCCTCCAATCCTAGTAGGACTAGGACACCTCCTTATTTTTGCCTTTTTGCCTTTTTCCACCTTTTTCTCTTTGGGCTTTTCTTCCCAGCCGCTTGGGCCTTGTGTGGGACTTCCACCAGCCCACTAAGGGCTGGTATTTAATCTCCCACAGCCCATGTAGCCTCTTGGGTCGAAATACCCCTCCCGATGGTCTCCCGGTACACTACCGATGAGCCCGAAACTTTTTCGGAGACCAAAACAGGACTTCCTATATATCAATCTTTACCTACGGACCATTCCGGAGCTCCTCGTGACGTCCGTTATCTCATTCGGGACTCCGAACAACCTTCAGTCACCACCATACATAACTCTATACTATCGAAATGTCACCGAACCTTAAGTGTGTAGACCCTGCGGGTTCGAGAACTATGTAGACATGACCGAGACACCTATACAGTAAATAACCAATAGCGGGACCTGGATGCCCATATTGGTTCCTACATATTCTATGAAGATCTTTATCGGTCGAACCTCTATGTCAAGGATTCAGTTAATCTCGTATGATGTTCCCTTTGTTCTTCGGTATGTTACTTGCCCGAGCTTCGATCGTCGGTATCTCCATACCTAGTTCAACCTTGTTACCGGCAAGTCTCTTTACTCATTCCGTAATACAAGATCCCGTGACCAACACTTAGTCACATTGCTTGCAAGGCTTATTGTGATGTTGTATTACCGAGTGGGCCCTGAGATACCTCTCCGTCACACGGAGTAACAAATCCCAATCTTGATTCATGCCAACCTAACAGACACCCTCGGAGATACCTATAGAGTACCTTTATAGTCACCCAGTTACATTGCAACGTTTGATACACACAAGGCACTCCTCCGGTGTCACTGAGTTGCATGATCTCATGGTCACAGGAACAGATACTTGACATGAAGAAAACAGTAGCATTAAACTGACATGATCATATGCTACATTTGTAGTTTGGGTCTTGTCCATCACACCATTCTCCTAATGATGCGATCCCGTTATCAAATGAAATCTCATGTCCATGGCTAGGAAACCTTAACCATCTTTGATCAACGAGCTAGTCTATTAGAGGCATAATAGGGACATGGTTTTGTTTATGTATCCACACATGCATCTAATTCTCCGATCAATAAAATTATAGCATAGTTATTAAACGATTATTATGAACAAGGAAATATGATAATAACTAATTTATTATTGCCTCTAGGGCATATTTCCAACAGTCTCCCACTTGCACTAGAGTCAATAATCTAGTTCATATCACCATGTTATTCGCATTGTTATGTATCTAACACCCAATGAGTTCTGGGGCTCGATCATGCTTTGCATGTGAGAGAGGTCTTATAGTCAACGGGTCTGTGACATTCAGATCTGTGTGTACTTTGCAAATCTCTATGTCAAACTGTAAACACTGCTACCACACTCCACTTGGTACTATTTCAAATGGCTGCTCCACTATACGTATCTAGATTGCTACTACGAGTCATCCGGATTGGTGTTAAAGCTTGCATTGACGTAACTCTTTACGACGAACTCTTTATCACCTCCATAATCGAGAAACAACTCCTTAGTCTTTTAGTTACTAAGGATAATCTTGACCGCTATCCAACGATCCACTCCTAGATCACTTTTGTACCCCTTGATGGACTCATGGCAAGGCACACACATGTGCGGTACATAGCATGGCATAATATAGAGCCTATGTCTAAGGCATAGGGGACGACGTTCGTCCTTTCTCTTTCTTCTGCCATTGTCGAGCTTTGAGTCTCACTCAACTTCACACCTTACAAATCAGGCGAGAACTCTTTCTCTGACTGATCCATTTTGAACTCTTTCAAAATCTTGTCAAGGTATGTACTCATTGAAAGTCTCATCAAGCATCTTGATCTATCTCTATAGATCTTGATGTTCAACAATTGGGTAGCTTTATCCAGGTCTTCCTTTGAAAAACTCTTTTCAAACAACCGTTTATGCTTTCCAGAAATTCTACATCATTTCCGATCAACAATATGTCAACCACATATGCTTACCAGAAACTCTATAGTGCTCCCACTCACTTTATTGTAAATACAAGTTTCTCATAAACTTTGTATAGAATCAAAAACTTTGATCACCTCATCAAAGTGTATATTCCAACTCTGAGATGCTTGCTTTAGTACATAGAAGGATCACTGAAGCTTGCTCACCTTTTAGCATCCTTAGGACTGACAAAACCTTCCGGTTGTATCACATACAACCTTTCCTCAAGTAAACCATTAAGGAAATGATGTTTTGACATCCATCTGCCAGATTTCATAATTGAAAAATGCAGCAAATGCTAGTATAATTTCAACAGACTTTAGCATCACTACGAGTGAGAAATTCTCATCATAGTCAACTCCTTGAACTTGCCGGAAACTTCTTTGCGACAAGTCAAGCTTTCTAAATGGTGACATTCACCATCAGCATCTGTCTTCATTTTAAAGGTCCATTTGTACTCGACGACCTGCCATCCAACGAGCAAGTCTACCAAAGTCTATACTTGGTTTCTATACATGGATCCTTTCTCAGATTTCATGGCCTCTAACCATTTGTCAGAATCCGGGCCCATCATCGCTTCTCCATATCTCGTATGTTCATCCTTTTCCAACAACATGACCTCCAAGACAGGGTTGTCATACCACTCAGGAGCGGTACGCATCCTTGTCGACCTACGAGGTTCGATGGTAACTTGATCTGAAGCTTCATGATCATCATCATTTACTTCCTCTTCAACTGACACAGGTTCCACAGAAACAACTTTCTGCGCTACGCTACTCTCTGGTTGAAACAAAGGTTCAACAACCTCATCAAGTTCTATCTTCCTCCCACTCAATTCTGTTGAGTGAAACTCTTTCTCGAGAAAGGACCCAGTTTTAGCAACAAACATTTTATGCTTGGATCTGAGATAGAAGGTTCACCAAACTGTTCTTAGGGTATTCTATGAACATGCATTTGTCCGCTTTGGGTTTGAGCTCATTAGGTGAAAACATTTTCCACACAAGCGTCGCAGCCCCAAACATTAAGAAATGACAACTTAGGTTTCTGCCAAACCATATGGTGTCATCTCAACAGATTTAGATGGTGCCCAATTTAAAGTGAATGTAGTTGTCTCTAATGCATAACCCCAAAACGATAGTGGTAAAAGGATAAGAGACATCATAATTCACACCATATCCAATAGAGCACGACTATGACATTCAGACACACCATCACACTATGGTGTTCCAGGTGGCGTGAGTTGTGAAACAACTTTCACATTGTCTTAAGTTGTATACCAAACTCGTAACTCAGATATTCACCTCCACGATCATATCGTAGATATCTTATCTTCTCGCCACGATGATCTTAAACTTCACTCTCAATTTGCTTTGAACTTTTCAAACGATTCAGACTTGTGTTTCATTAAGTAAATATAGACTATTATCTACTCAAATCATCAGTGAAGGTAAAAAAATAACGATATCCACCGCACGCTACAAGACTCATTGGATTGCATACATCAACATGTATCATTTCCAATAAACCACTTGCCCGCTCCATCAATCCGGAAAATGAGGTCCTTAGTCATTTTGACCAACAGGTATGGTTCGCATGTCTTCAACCGATTCAAAATCGAATGAGTCCAAAGATCCATCAGCATGGAGTTTCTTCATGCGTTTTATACCAATATGACATTTAGCGGTAATGCCACAAGTATGTGGTACTATCATTATTACCTTTATATCTTTTGGCATCAATGTTATGAACATGTGTATTACTATGATCAAGATTCAACAAACCATTCTTACTGGGTGCATGACCATTGAAGGTATCATTCATGTAAACAGAATAACCATTATTCTCTAACTAAAATGAATAACCGTGTTGCAATAAACATGATCTAATCACATTCATGCTAAATGCAAAACACCAAATAACATTTATTGAGGTTCATCACTAATCTCGAAGGTAGAGAGCGCGTGCGATGTTGATCACATCAACCCTGGAAACATTTCCAACACACATCGTCACCTCACCCTTAGCTAGTCCTCTGTTTATTTTGTAGTTTTTATTTCGAGTTACTAACATTTAGCAACTGAACCGGTATCCAATACTCAGGTGCTACTAGGAGTACTCGCAAGGTACACATCATTAACACGTATATCAAATATACTTCTGCCGACGTTGCCATCCTTCTTATCTACCAAGTATCTAGGGTTGTTCCGCTTCAGCGACCACTCTCCTCATAATCGAAGCACTTAGTCTCGGGTTTGGGTTCAACTTTGGGTTGCCTCACTGGAGCAGCAACTGACTTGCTATCCATGAAGTTTCCCTCCTTGCTCTTGCCCTTCTCGAAACTAGTGGTTTGACTAACCATCAACACTTGACGCTCCTTCTTGATTTCTACCTTCGCGGTGTCAAACATCGCGAACAGCTCAGGGATCATTATTACTATCCCTGGCATTTTATAGTTCATCACCAAGTTTTAGTAGCTTAGTGACAGTGACTTGGAGAACTATATCAATCACTATCTTATCTGGAAGATCAACTCCCACTCGATTCAAGCGATTGTAGCACCCAGACAATCTGAGCACATGCTCAACGATTGAGCTATTCTCTTTCATCTTGCAGGCAAAGAATCTTGTTGGAGATCTACTATCTCGCAACACGGGCACGAGCCTGAGATCCTAAGTTTAGCTCTTAGAACATCTCATATGTTTCGTGACGTTCAAAACGTTTCAGAGCCTCAATTCTAAGCCGTAATGCATGACGCACTAAACTATCAAGTAGTCATCAGAACGTGCCTGTCAGATGTTCACAACATCTACAGATGACGCTAGAGGGGTTGGCGCATCGAGAGGTGCATTAAGGACATAAGCCTTCTGTGTAGCAATGAGGACAATCCTCAGATAACGGACCCAGTCCGCAATACTGCTACCATCATCTTTCAACTCTATTTCTTTAGGAACATATAAAAATTCAAGGGAGCTATAGCGCGAGCAAGTAATCTACAACATAATTTGCAAAGACACTACTGACTATGTTCATGATAATGAGTTCAATTAATCATATTACTGAAGAACTCCCACTCAAATTGACATCCCTCCGGTCATTTGAGTGATACATGATCCAAATTCACCAACTCAAGTCTGATCATCACGTGAGTTGAGGTGGTTTCAATGGTGAACATCATCATGTTGATCATATCTACTATATGACTCATGTTTGACCTTTTGGTCTCTTGTGTTCCGAGGCCATGTCTGTACATGCTAGGCTCGTCAAGTTTAACCTGAGTGTTCTGCATGTGCAACACTAGCTTGCACCCGTTGTATGTGAACGTAGAGTCTATCACACCCGATCATCACGTGGTGTCTCGACGAGACAAACTTTCGCAACGGTGCACACTCGGGGAGAACATGAATCTTGAAATTAAAGTGAGGGATCACCTTATAATGCTACCGTCGTCCTAAGAAAAACAAGGTGCATAAAAGGATTAACATCACATGCAAATCATAAGTGACATGATATGGCCATGAACTTGTGCTTTTGATCTCCATCATGAAAGCACCGGCATGATCTCCATCGTCACCGGCATGACACCATGATCTCCATCAACGTGTCACCATCGGGGTTGTCGCGCCCACCATGCTTCTACTACTATTGCTACCGTTTAGTGATAAAGTAAAGCATTACATAGCGCTTAATGATTGACACGCAGGTCATACAATAATTAAAGACAACCCTATGGCTCCTACCGGTTGCCGTACTCATCGACATGCAAGTCGTGATATTCTATACAACACATGATCATCTCATACATCACATATATCTCATCATGGAATTGGCCATATCACATCACAACATACCCTGCAAAAACAAGTTAGACGTCCTCTAATTGTTGTTGCATGTTTTATGTGGCTGCTATGGGTATCTAGCATGAACAATTCTCACCTACGCATAAACCACAACGGTGATACATAAGTTGCTTTTCAACCTTCTCAAGGACCGCCTTTGTCGAATCCGATCCAACTAAAGTAGGAGAAACTGCCACCCGCTAGCCATCTTTTGCAACAAGTTACAGTTGAGGGAACCGGTCTCTCGTAAGCGTACGAGTAATGTTAGTCCGGGCCGCTTCATCCCAAAATACCGCTGAACCAAAACACAACCAAGGGAGGAAGAAATCTAAGCATCAATGCCCACAAACTCTCTGTGTTCTACTCGAGATATCATCTACATATAGACCTAGCTCATGATGCCACTGTTGGGGAACGTCGCATGGGAAACAAAAAATTTCCTACATTCACGCAAGACCTAACCATGGTGATGAGCATGTACGAGAGGGAGAGTGTACATACCCTTGTAGATCGCTAAGCGGGAAGCGGGAAGAAACACGGTTGGTGTAATCGAACGTCTTCGCGATCCAAATCGCCAAGCATCCCGCGATCTCATCACGATCCATCCTGCGATCCAATCACAATCTGTCCCGCGAACTCATCACGATCCATCCTGCGAACTCATCACGATCCGTCTCGTGATCTTGATCGCGGTCCTTCCGATCTAGCGCCGAACGGACGGCACCTCCGCGTTCAGCACACGTACAGCTCGATGATGATCTCCGCCTTCTTGATCCAGCAAGAGGGAGCGGAGAGGTAGACGAGTTCTCCGGCAATATGATGGCGCTGAGGCAATGGTGGTGGAGCAATTTCGGCGGGGCTTCGCCAAGCACTGTAGAAAACCGATCTAGAGGAGAAACTATGCACTAGAGGAACGGGTAGCACGTGGCTGAAAAAACTAGTGCAAAACCCTAAAACCTCTAGTATATATAATAGGAAGAGAGGAGGAGGCTTGGCCAAAGGGACAGACCTAGGAGGCTTCAGCCGAATCAAGGAGGATTGGAGGATTCCTCCTCCAATCCTAGTAGGACTAGGACTCCTCCTTATTTTTGCCTTTTTGCCTATTTCCACCTTTTTCTCTTTGGGATTTTCTTCCCAGCTGCATGGGCCTTGTGTGGGACTTCCACCAGCCCACTAAGGGCTGGTATTTAATCTCCCACAGCCCATGTAGCCTCTTGGGTCGAAATACCCCTCCCGATGGTCTCCCGGTACACTACCGGCACTCCCGGTACACTACCAATGAGCCCGAAAGTTTTTCGGAGACCAAAACAGGACTTCCTATATATCAATATTTACCTACGGACCGTTCCGGGGCTCCTCGTGACGTCTATGATCTCATCCGAGACTCTGAACAACCTTCAGTCACCACCATACATAACTCTATACTATCGAAACGTCACCAAACCTTAAGTGTGCAGACCCTGCGGGTTCGAGAACTATGTAGACATGACCGAGACACCTCTACAGTCAATAACCAATAGCGGGACCTGGATGCCCATATTGGTTCCTACATACTCTATGAAGATCTTTATCGGTCGAACCTTTATGTCAAGGATTCAGTTAATCTCGTATGATGTTCCCTTTGTTCTTCGGTATGTTACTTGCCCGAGATTCGATCGTCGATATCTCCATACCTAGTTCAACCTCGTTACCGGCAAGTGTCTTTACTCGTTCCATAATACAAGATCCCGTGACCAACAGTTAGTCACATTGCTTGCAAGGCTTATTGTGATGTTGTATTACCGAGTGGGCCCTGAGATACCTCTCCGTCACACGGAGTAACAAATCCCAGTCTTGATTCATGCCAACCCAACAGACACCCTCGAAGATACCTGTACAGTACCTTTATAGTCACCCAGTTACGTTGCGACGTTTGATACACACAAGGCACTCCTCCGGTGTCACTGAGTTGCATGATCTCATGGTCATAGGAACAGATACTTGACATGAAGAAAACAGTAGCATTAAACTGACATGATCATATGCTACGTTTGTAGTTTGGGTCTTGTCCATCACACCATTCTCCTAATGATGTGATCCCGTTATCAAATGAAATCTCATGTCCATGGCTAGGAAACCTTAACCATCTTTGATCAACGAGCTAGTCTATTAGAGGCATACTAGGGACATGGTTTTGTCTATGTATCCACACATGCATCTAAGTCTCCGATCAATACAATTATAGCATAGTAATTAAACGATTATCATGAACAAGGAAATATGATAATAACTAATTTATTATTGCCTCTAGGGCATATTTCCAATAGTCTCCCACTTGCACTAGAGTCAATAATCTAGTTCATATCACCATGTTATTCGCATTGTTATGAATCTAACACCCAATGAGTTCTGGGGCTCGATCATGCTTTGCATGTGAGAGAGGTCTTATAGTCAACAGGTCTGTGACATTCAAATCTGTGTGTACTTTGCAAATCTCTATGTCAAACTGTAAACACTGCTACCACACTCCACTTGGTACTATTCCAAATGGCTGCTCCACTATACATATCCAGATTGCTACTACGAGTCATCCGGATTGGTGTTAAAGCTTGCATTGACGTAACTGTTTACAACGAACTCTTTATCACCTCCATAATCGAGAAATACCTCCTTAGTCTTTGAGTTACTAAGGATAATCTTGACCGGTATCCAGCGATCCACTCCTAGATCACTTTTGTACCCCTTGATGGACTCATGGCAAGGCACACACATGTGCGGTACATAGCATGGCATAATATAGAGCCTATGTCTAAGGCATAGGGGACGACGTTCGTCCTTTATCTTTCTCCTGCCATTGTCGAGCTTTGAGTCTCACTCAACTTCACACCTTACAAATCAGGCGAGAACTCTTTCTCTGACTGATCCATTTTGAACTCTTTCAAAATCTTGTCAAGGTATGTACTCATTGAAAGTCTCATCAAGCATCTTGATCTATCTCTATAGATCTTGATGTTCAACAATTAGGTAGCTTTATCCAGGTCTTCCTTTGAAAAACTCTTTTCAAACAACTGTTTATGCTTTCCAAAAATTCTACATCATTTCCAATCAACAATATGTCAACCACATATGCTTACCAGAAACTCTATAGTGCTCCCACTCACTTTATTGTAAATACAAGTTTCTCATAAACTTTGTATAGAATCAAAAACTTTGATCACCTCATCAAAGTGTATATTCCAACTCCGAGATGCTTGCTTCAGTCCATAGAAGTATCACTGAAGCTTGCTCACCTTTTAGCATCCTTAGGACTGACAAAACCTTCTGGTTGTATCACATACAACCTTTCCTCAAGTAAACCGTTAAGAAAATGATGTTTTGACATCCATCTGCCAGATTTCATAATTGAAAAATGCAACAAATGCTATTATAATTTCAAGAGACTTTAGCATCGCTACGAGTGAAAAATTCTAATCGTAGTCAACTCCTTGAACTTGCCGGAAACTTCTTTGCGACAACTCAAGCTTTCTAAATGGTGACATTCACCATCAGCGTTTGTCTTCATTTTAAAGTCCATTTGTACTCGACGACCTGCCATCCAACGAGCAAGTCTACCAAAGTCTATACTTGGTTTTTATACATGGATCCTTTCTCGGATTTCATGGCCTCTAACCATTTGTCGGAATCCGGGCCCATCATCGCTTCTCCATATCTCGTACGTTCATCCTTTTCCAACAACATGACCTCCAAGACAGGGTTGTCATACCGCTCAGGAGCAATACGCATCCTTGTCGACCTACGAGGTTCGATAGTAACTTGATCCGAAGCTTCATGATCATCATCATTTACTTCCTCTTCAACTGACGCAGGTTCCACAGAAATAAATTTCTGCGCTACGCTACTCTCTGGTTGAAACAAAGGTTCAACAACCTCATCAAGTTCTATCTTCCTCCCACTCAATTCTTTCGAGAGAAACTCTTTCTCGAGAAAGGACCCAGTTTTAGCAATAAACATTTTATGCTTGGATCTGAGATAGAAGGTTCACCCAACTGTTCTTAGGGTATTCTGTGAACATGCATTTGTCCGCTTTGGGTTCGAGCTCATTAGGTGAAAACATTTTGCACACAAGCGTCACAGCCCCAAACATTAAGAAATGACAGCTTAGGTTTCTGCCAAACCATATGGTGTGATCTCAACAGATTTAGATGGTGCCCTATTTAAAGTGAATGTAGTTGTCTCTAATGCATAACCCCAAAACGATAGTGGTAAAAGGATAAGAGACATCATAATTCACACCATTTCCAATAGAGCACGACTATGACATTCAGACACACCATCACACTATGGTGTTCCAGGTGGCGTGAGTTGTGAAACAACTCTCACATTGTCTTAAGTTGTATACCAAACTCGTAACTCAAATATTCACCTCCACGATCATACCGTAGATATCTTATCTTCTCACCACGATGATCTTAAACTGCACTCTGAATTTGCTTTGAACTTTTCAAACGATTCAGACTTGTGTTTCAATAAGTAAATATACACTATTATCTACTCAAATCATCAGTGAAGGTAAAAAATAACGATATCCACCGCACGCTACAAGACTCATTGGATTGCATACATCAACATGTATCATTTCCAATAAACGACTTGCCCGCTCCATCAATCCGGAAAATGAGGTCCTTAGTCATTTTGACCAAGAGGTATGGTTCGCATGTCTTCAACCGATTCGAAATCGAATGAGTCCAAAGATCCATCAGCATGGAGTTTCTTCATGCGTTTTATACCAATATGACATTTAGCGGCAATGCCACAAGTATGTGGTACTATCATTATTAACTTTGTATCTTTTGGCATCAATGTTATGAACATGTGTATTACTATGATCAAGATTCAACAAACCATTCTTACTGGGTGCATGACCATTGAAGGTATCATTCATGTAAACAGAATAACCATTATTCTCTAACTTAAATGAATAACCGTGTTGCAATAAACATGATCTAATCACATTCATGCTCAACGCAAAACACCAAATAACATTTATTGAGGTTCGTCACTAATCTCGAAGGTAGAGAGGGCGTGCGATGTTGATCACATCAACCGTGGAAACATTTCCAACACACATCGTGACCTCACCCTTAGCTAGTCCTCTGTTTATTTTGTAGTTTTTATTTCGAGTTACTAACATTTAGCAACCAAACTGGTATCCAATACTCAGGTGCTACTAGGAGTACTCGCAAGGTACACATCATTAACACGTATATCAAATATACTTCTGTCGACGTTGCCAGCCTTCTTATCTACCAAGTATCTAGGGTTGTTCCGCTTCAGCCACTGCTCTCCTCATAATCGAAGCACTTAGTCTTGGGTTTGGGTTCAACTTTGGGTTGCCTCACTGGAGCAGCAACTGACTTGCTATCCATGAAGTTTCCCTCCTTGCTCTTGCCACTCTTGAAACTAGTGGTTTGACTAACCATCAACACTTGACGCTCCTTCTTGATTTCTACCTTCGCGGTGTCAAACATCGCGAACAGCTCAGGGATCATTATTACTATCCTTGGCATTTTATAGTTCATCACCAAGTTCTAGTAGCTTAGTGACAGTGACTTGGAGAACTATATCAATCACTATCTTATCTGGAAGATCAACTCCCACTCGATTCAAGCGATTGTAGCACCCAGACAATCTGAGGTCATGCTCAACGATTGAGCTATTATCTTTCATCTTGCAGGCAAAGAATCTTGTTGGATATCTCCTATCTCACAATGCGGGCACGAGCCTGAGATCCTAAGTTTAGCTCTTAGAACAACTCATATGTTCTGTGACGTTCAAAACGTTTCAGAGCCTCAATTCTAAGCCGTAATGCATGACGCACTAAACTATCAAGTAGTCATCAGAACGTGTCTGTCAGATGTTCACAACATCTACAGATGACGCTAGAGAGGTTGGCGCATCGAGAGGTGCATTAAGGACATAAGCCTTCTGTGTAGCAATGAGGACAATCCTCAGATAACGGACCCAGTCCGCAATACTGCTACCATCATCTTTCAACTCTATTTCTTTAGGAACATATAAAAATTCAAGGGAGCTACAGCGCGAGCAAGTAATCTACAACATAATTTGCAAAGACACTACTGACTATGTTCATGATAATGAGTTCAATTAATCATATTACTGAAGAACTCCCACTCAAATTGACATCCCTCCGGTCATTTGAGTGATACATGATCCAAATTCACCAACTCAAGTCTGATCATCACGTGAGTTGAGGTGGTTTCAATGGTGAACATCATCATGTTGATCATATCTACTATATGACTCATGTTTGACCTTTCGGTCTCTTGTGTTCTGAGGCCATGTTTGTACATGCTAGGCTCGTCAAGTTTAACCTGAGTGTTCTACATGTGCAACACTAGCTTGCACCCGTTGTATGTGAACGTAGAGTCTATCACACCCGATCATCACGTGGTTTCTCGACACGACGAACTTTCGCAATGGTGCACACTCGGGGAGAACATGAATCTTGAAATTAAAGTGAGGGATCACCTTATAATGCTACCGTCGTCCTAAGCAAAACAAGGTGCATAAAAGGATTAACATCACATGCAAATCATAAGTGACATGATATGGCCATGAACTTGTGCTTTAGATCTCCATCATGAAAGCACCGGCATGATCTCCATCGTCACCGGCATGACACCATGGTCTCCATCAACGTGTCACCATCGGGGTTGTCGCGCCCACCATGCTTCTACTACTATTGCTACCGTTTAGCGATAAAGTAAAGCATTACATAGCGCTTAATGATTGACACGCCAGTCATACAATAATTAAAGACAACCCTATGGCTCCTGCCGGTTGCCGTACTCATCGACATGCAAGTCGTGATATTCTATACAACACATGATCATCTCATACATCACATATATCTCATCATGGAATTGTCCATATCACATCACAACATACCCTGCAAAAACAAGTTAGACGTCCTCTAATTGTTGTTGCATGTTTTACGTGGCTGCTATGGGTATCTAGCAAGAACAATTCTCACCTATGCATAAACCACAA
Organism: Hordeum marinum; assembly: GCA_022496015.1. NCBI lineage: Eukaryota > Viridiplantae > Streptophyta > Magnoliopsida > Poales > Poaceae > Hordeum > Hordeum marinum. The sequence continues at coordinate 79,048,868 of CM039673.1, forward strand.
CGGTGATACATAAGTTGCTTTTCAACCTTCTCAAGGACCGCCTTTGTCGAATCCGATCCAACTAAAGTAGGAGAAACTGCCACCCGCTAGCCATCTTTTGCAACAAGTTATAGTTGAGGGAACCGGTCTCTCGTAAGCATACGAGTAATGTTAGTCCGGGCCGCTTCATCCCACAATACCGCTGAACCAAAACACGACCAAGGGAGGAAGCAATCTAAGCATCAACGCCCACAAACTCTTTGTGTTCTACTCGAGATCTCATCTACACATAGACCTAGCTCATGATGCCCCTGTTGGGGAGCGTCGCATGGGAAACAAAAAATTTCCTATGTTCACGCAAGACCTAACCATGGTGATGAGCATCTACGAGAGGGAGAGTGGATCTACATACCCTTGTAGATCGCTAAGCGGGAAGCGTTAAGAAATGCGGTTGGTGTAATTGAACGTCTTCGCGATCCAAATCGCCGAGCGTCCCGCAATCTCATCACGATCCATCCCGCGATCCAATCACGATCTATCCCGCGAACTCATCACGATCTGTCCTGCGAACTCATCACGATCCGTCTCGTGATCTTGATCACTGTCCTTCCGATCTAGCGCCGAATGGACGGCACCTCCGCGTTCAGCACACGTACAGCTCGATGATGATCTCCGCCTTCTTGATCCAGCAAGAGGGACCGGAGAGGTAGACGAGTTCTCCGGCAGCGTGACGGCGCTGCAACGATGGTGGTGTAGCAATTCTGGCAGGGCTTCGCCAAGCATTGCAGAAAACCGATCTAGAGGAGAAACTATGCACTAGAGGAACGGGTAGCACGTGGCTGAAAAAACTAGTGCAAAACCCTAAAACCTCTAGTATATATAAGAGGAAGAGAGGAGGAGGCTTGGCCAAAGGGACAGACCTAGGAGGCTTCGGCCGAATCAAGGAGGATTGGAGGATTCCGGACTAGGACTCCTTATTTTTGCCCTTTTGCCTTTTTCCACCTTTTTCTCTTTGGGATTTTCTTCCCAGCCGCATGGCCCTTGTCTAGGACTTCCACCAGCCCACCAGCCGCATGGGCCTTGACTAGGACTTCCACCAGCCCATGTAGCCTCTTGGGTCGAAATACCCCTCCTGATGGTCTCCCGGTACACTACCGATGAGCCCGAAACTTTTCCAGTGACCAAAACAGGACTTCCAATATATCAATCTTTACCTACGGACCATTCCGGAGCTCCTCGCGACATCCCCGATCTCATCCAGGACTCCGAACAACCTTCGGTCATCATCATACATAACTCTATACTACCAAAACGTCACCGAACCTTAAGTGTGTAGACCCTGCGGGTTCGAGAACTATGTAGACATGACCGAGACACCTCTACGATCAATAACCAATAGCGGGACTTGGATGCCCATATTGGTTCCTACATATTCTACGAAGATCTTTATCGATCGAACCTCTGTGTCAAGGATTCAGTTAATCCTGTATGATGTTCCCTTTGTTCTTCGGTATGTTACTTGCCCGAGATTCGATCGTCGGCATCTCCATACCTAGTTCAACCTAGTTATCGGCAAGTCTCTTTACTCGTTTCATAATACAAGATCCCATGACCAACACTTAGTCACATTGCTTTCAAGGCTTATTGTGATGTTGTATTACCGAGTGGGCCCTGAGATACCTCTCCGTCACACGGAGTAACAAATCCCAGTATTGATTCATGCCAACCCAATAGACACCCTCGGAGATACCTATAGAGTACCTTTATAGTCACCCAGTTATGTTGCGACATTTGATACACACAAGGCACTCCTTCGGTGTCGGTGATTTGCATGATCTCATGGTCATAGGAACAGATACTTGACATGCAGAAAATAGTCGCATTAAACTGACACGATCATATGCTACGTTTGTAGTTTGGGTCTTGTCCATCACACCATTCTCCTAATGATGTGATCCCGTTATCAAATGACATCTCATTTCCATGGATAGGAAACCTTAACCATCTTTGATCAACGAGCTAGTCTATTAGAGGCATACTAGGAACATGGTTTTGTCTATGTATCCACACATGCATATAAGTCTCCGATCAATACAATTATAGCATGGATAATAAACGATTATCATGAACAAGGAAATATGATAATAACTAATTTATTATCGCCTCTAGGGCATATTTCCAACAGATCCTCCCTGCTCCAAGTGATTGGATACTCAGACCAATTGAGGTATTGGGGAGCTATCGGCTCAACCATATTGATGGCCCTCTGCTTCAGTTTCCTATCTTGCTTGCAAGTATTGGTGGTGAACACATGGTACTGACCATTACTCTGTTGTCTAGGGCTTTCTGGTGAGCCGGTGTGTGATCCGCCACGGCCATGCTGACCCGGATATCCTCCTTGGTGGTTTTGAAAACCCCGACTTTGCAATTCCTGCATGATGTAGCAATTTTGCCATGAATGATTAGCCAGATTATCCGGGGCTCCATGCTTGGGAAAAGGTGCTCTGAGCGCATCTTCGTAGTTGCGCGTCCTGCTCCCCTGATGAGTCCTTCCCAGTTGACGGTTTCGACGATGCTTTTGAAACTTGTGTTGGTGTTAGCCACGGATTCTGACCCACCTTTCGGATGCTTCCGCTTGTTATTATTTTATTTGCCTCCATGAGTCCCAGCTTTGTGAGGATGGATCGCTCTGGCTTTCTCTATGAAGATGTGGTTTCGGTCGGCCTGACAGCGGCCGGCACGAGCACGCCAAGGCGGCTTGACAATGTTGGTGCAGATATCCGTCTCGGGTTCTGTTGGGGATATAACCCCGTGGTATGACCCACCTCGGAGGGGCCGGGTCGTACCTGGTGGCTCATAAACAAGGCCCTACGAATGGGCTGGAAGATGAAGGCCAGGCCGCACGGCGGCTTGACAGATGGGCCAAGCCGAAGGCCTGGAGACAGAAGATGGTGTGAGACCCGGGCGGGTAAGCCGCCCGGAGACGGCTTGCCCAGGAAGGCAAGGTGACTTAGAGGCAAGATTGAATACCTTATGTGAGTCGGCTTAGGATTCTTGTAACCCAGGGCCTTGACCTCCTATATAAAGGCGAGACCCTGGGGTGGCTTAGACAGAAACCAATTGATCAAGATCTAGGTCAAGCAAATACGATACCTTGTAATCGATACTCCAATCAATACAACACAAAGCAGGACGTAGGATTTTACCTCTTCCCGAGGGTCCGAACCTGGGTAAACCCATGTCTTTTGTCCCGATCAACTCCTTTGAGTCCACCGCCTTAGCGATGGCCTCGAACCTAAGTCTTCGGACATCTGCCGTGACAAAATCATGATTGTTGGCGCCCACCTTGGGGCTAGCGCATGGTGGTGTTGAGTTCTCAAAGGGCTCTCTCCCAGGGATTGAAGGATACGCCGTCGGCTTGATGACGAAGAGTCGCCGCAGCAAGCTCTACATCGATGACGCGGGATGGGGACCGGAGGCCGACTCAATCGAGTACGGGTGTCGGGTTCCCTTTGGCAAGATGCACGTGTTCATTGGCAAGATCGGAGGATCCACGCCCGGGCCGGACATCTGCACCAACCTCGTCGAGTCGCCCCAGCACACGCAACCCACTCGTGTTCAACCTGGGCGGAAGAGTGTCTTCGTCGACTTCACGCAAGGTAGGGAAGATTCCGTGTCAGGAGGAGAAACCTTGGCTCCCTCGGATGAGGGGTCTTCCAGCGGAGATGCAGAGTCAATCTACCATCTTAATGATGACGGGCTAGGGGGCTATGCCGAAGGTGACATTATTCCGGAGCCCTACGACTCCCCGAGCCAAGCCATCGTATTTATGGCTGGATCGGCACCGGCTTTCAACGTCATGACATCCGGGGCGGCGGGGGGGTAGCCATACCCAATGTTGAGCCTCCCAAGCCGCTGACTCAGGTCTTGCTGGAACTTATGGATGAGTTAACGGCCCTAATGGCCATGGAAGTAACAGCTAGAAATCAAGCAGAGTGCAACATAGAGATCATTCGGATCAAGGGACAGATGGCTTATGCTGAAGATAATATCAATGCATTTCAGGTTCAGCTAAATGCTAAGTCGGAACATTTGAGGGTGGAGGCTCTCCATTTCAGCTTGGACCAGCGAGCTTCGGAGGCGATTTATCACAGGAGGACCCAGGTCGGTCTCCCTATTCAGCCTCGAAACCTCTTCAACACTCCTGGAGCGGGGCCTAGTACGCCGCTGGTGGTAACCCGGGCCGCGGAGGCATCACGACAGCCAGACCCGCCACGGAGGAATCGAACCCTGCTGCGACACCTTGTGACACCACCTCGCCAATAATCTAACCCGATGGAGAATATGATAGCGGCAGCAACCAGGCTTGACACCCTCCCTTTTGCCGAAGGAACGTCATTTGCCGAGGAGGCACGGAACGCGATAAATTTGTTACAGACGGCGGTGGCTCAGCAAGAAAAATATACATACAGCCGGAGTCGGGTGCACTCCACGCCTGTCCATAGTCGTAGTTACAGCCGACGCATAGAGTCGCCGGCGGTTTCCAGTAGTGAGCAAAGGCGTAACCCGCCCAACCTAAACACGCTTGGAAGGGATGCTCAGGAGATCATGGATAGGGGTCAGGCTCAGCAAGGATCAACGCCGATGGCGGATTACCCGGCGGCTCTATGCGTCGGCGGTTTCCAGTAGTGAGCAAAGGCGTAACCCGCCCAACCTAAACACGCTTGGAAGGGATGCTCAGGAGATCATGGATAGGGGTCAGGCTCAGCAAGGATCAACGCCGATGGCGGATTACCCGGCGGCTCCTGAGCCGGCTCCGACGAACCCTCCCGCCACGGCGGGTGCTAGCACCTCGTCCAGGGGAGTTGGTGTGTCGTGCCTCATGGCGGAGTTACGGAATGTGTGTTTGACTAAGGATTTTAAAGGACCATAGAAGGTGCCTAACTACACAGCTGATCTGCCCCTTGAGGCCTGGATTGAAAACTATGAGCTTTCCATGGAGATGCTGGACGTCAGTGAGGTGGTTTGTGCAAAATAATTCATCATGATGTTAGAAGGACCGTCTCGCACTTGGTTGAAGGGTTTACCTCCTAATACCATCACGTCTTGGGCCGAGTTGAAGGCGCGCTTTATCAAGAACTTCAAGGGAACATGCAAGCAACCCATGATGATAGTGGATCTTGACCACCGTGTACAGCAGGAAGGCGAGTCGGCCCATCATTGGGTCCGGTGGGTTTCGACAATTATCCACTCGTCTGAGAATATTTCGGTGTCTCAAGCGGTTTTGATTTCGGAGAAAAAATGTCACTTTTTGCTCCTTAAGCAGAAGCTCGAGCGGTTGAAGCGTTCTTGTCAGGATATGGGTGAGCTCATGACGGCTCTCACCAAGTATGCAGATTCAGATACCACCAAGGACCCGAGCTCTGATGATGAGAGATTGGCTCAGGGTAAGAAGAATAACAATGGCAAGAATCAACAGTAGAACGGGGCCAGAAATAGCAATCTGGGAAAGCGGAAGAACTCATATGGCGGGTCAGAATTGGTGACGAACACCAGCACTGGGAACAACTGCGCCAAGGGTAACGGGAACTTGAGGCCGCCCTTCAACAAGAGTAAAGATCATTTCAACCTGGAAGAGATGCTCAACAAACCTTGCCTAGAGCATAGCCAGCCCGATAAGCCGGCAGGCCCCACATGGAGGTATTGCAGCATTTTGCGGCATTTCCGAGATTACAGCCTTCAACAGCATCATAATAACGGTAATGGTCCATCGGGCGGCTAAGGTCTAGGCAGCTCAGGAGCCGGCTTTGGTGGCGGTGGTTCAGGGTCAGGTTACCAGGGTTAAGGCAATCAAGGAGGTCATCATCAGCAACCTAGCAATGGTGGCCAGTAGCAGAATAACCAGTCAGGGTACCAGAGCAACCCAAAGCAACTCAGCGGAGGTCAATATCATGTTTTCACTACAAGCCTAGACAAGCGGGATCAAAAGCTGCACAAGAGGGCGGTCAACACGGCCACGCCAGCTCTCCTGCAATACTTGAAGTGGTCTGAATACCCTATTTCATGGAGTAGGGAGGATCACCCGCCGCGGGTTGAGAATCTGGGTCACTTGGCTCTTGTGGTAGCTCCTCAGGTTGGAGGCTATACGTTTACAAAGGTACTGATGGACGGTGGCAGAAGCATCAACATCTTATATTATGACACCTTTCAGCGGATGGAGTTAACTGATAAGGCCCTTAAGCCGTCATCAATAGTTTTTCATGGTGTGGTGCCAGGTAAGTCGGCTTACCCGGTAGGTAAAATTTCCCTCGAGGTGGCATTTGGAGATGAGCATAACTACAGGGTGGAGACCTTGTGGTTTGAAGTGGTCAAAATTAAGAGCCCATATCGCGCTCTGTTTGGCCGGGCGGCTTTCGCAAAGTTTATGGCCAGGACATGTTATGTTTACCTTCAGCTCAAGATGTCGGCTCTCAAAGGAACGATCACAGTGCACGGTGATCGGAAGGTGGCCCTTGAGTGTGAGGAAGGAGACGCAGCTTATGCAGAGTCAAGTTACGCAGAGGTAGAGCTTAAGTTTTACGAAGATAATGTTGACCCGGCAAACATGACTCCATTGAAGAAGCCCAGTACGGAGTCTGAGCCACCCTTGAAGTTTGCGGTGGATGACACCAAGCTGGTGGATTTCACTCCGGGTGACTCATCAAAGCAGTTCACTATCGGGGCTAACATGGACCCTGCATAGGAAAGCACGCTCATCGAATTCATCTGTGAGAATCGGGACATCTTTGCATGGAAGTCGTCTGACATGCCGGGTGTACCAAGAGAATTCATTGATCACCACCTTAATGTGGATCCTAAGTTTAAGCCGATCAAGTAGTTCCTCCGCCGTTTCAAGGAAGAGGGGCGTAAAGCAACTGGAGAAGAGGTGGCCAGGCTCTTGGCAGCAGAGTTCATTGTGGAGCTTTTTCACCCAGGGTGATTAGCGAATCTCGTGCTTGTGCTTAAGAATAACGGCACGTGGCGTATGTGTGTGGATTACATATATCTTAATAAGGCCTGTCCAGTTGACCCATTTGCTCTCCCCCGTATCGACCAGATTATTGATACAACGGCGGGTTGTGAGAGTCTATGCTTCCTGTATGCCTATTCAGGTTATCATCAGATCAAGATGGCGGTTAAAGACCAAGAAAATACGTCATTTATAACACCTTTGGGGGCTTTCTGCTATGTATTTATGCCTTTCGGGCTCAAGAGTGCGCAGGCGACTTATCAACGATGTGTGCAGAATTGCCTTCATGACCAGATTGGACGCAATGTTCACGCTGATGTGGATGACATTGTGGTTAAGTCAAGGAAAAAGGAGACTCTACTTGACGACCTGAAGGAAACATTCGACAACTTACAGGTCTACAAGATGATGCTTAACCTGGCCAAGTGCGCCTTTGGAGTTCCTGCAGGCAAGCTTCTTGGTTTCTTGGTTTCAGAGCGAGGTATTGAGGCTAACCCGGATAAAATAAAGGCCATCAGTCATTTTTTAAGGCGGAGCGTCAATGATGTGCAACGCTTGGCGGGTCATATCACCGCTTTAAGCTGCTTCATCAGCCACCTAGGCGAGAAGGCTATTCCTCTATACCAGATGATAAAAAAGACGGATGACTTTGTCTGGAGTAAAGCTGCGGATGAGGCACTCGAAGCACTCAAAAAACAGTTGGTTGAGCCGCCGATCTTAGCTGCTCCAGCTGAGAAGGAACATCTGCTATTATATGTGGCGGCTAACAACAGAGCAGTCAGCACTATGATTGTGGTAGAGCGTAAGGAAGCAGGGAAGGAATACCCGGTTCAGAGATCGGTGTACTATATCAGTGAAGTCTTGATAGAATCCTAGCAAAGGCACCCGCATTGGCAGAAATTGATATATGGGGTGTTCATGGCGAACCACAAGTGGAAGCATTATTTCCTTGAACACCAGATCACTGTGGTCAGCTCTGCCCCGTTGGGAGATATAATTCAAAACAGGGAAGCCACTGGTAGGATTGCTAAGTGGGCACTAGAGCTCGGGCCTCTCAATCTAAAGTATGTGCCTCGCATGACTGTCAAGTCTCAGGCCTTGGTGGACTTCATAAACGACTGGACAGAGTGTCAGTCGCCCGAGGAGAAGCCGGACAACACATATTGGGCAATTCACTTTGATGGATCCAGACAATTGGAAGGGCCAGGGGCTTGAGTTGTCTTAACTTCCCCTAGAGGTGACAAGTTTTGTTATGTGCTAAGGTTAATGTCTCCTTGTACTAACAATGTAGTTGAATATGAAGCCTTGCTGCACGGTCTCCGTATGGCTAAGGAGATGAACCTGAGCCGGTTCAGATGTCTCGGCGACTCAGATCTCGTAGCTCAGCAATTTTCAGGCACGTGGGATTCTAAGGACCCACGGATGGCAGCTTACCGTCAGGCGGTGGACATCATTGCTGCCCACTTCAAGGGTTATCACATGGATCGTATTGACCGTCGCAGGAATGAGGTGGGCGATGCGCTATCAAGGTTGGGCTCTTAGCATAAGCCGGTGCCGCCTAATGTCTTCTTGGACGTGTTATATCACCCGTTTGTTAAGTTGCCTTCGGAGGAGGATTTGGCTATACCTAACCTGGAGGGGTAGATGGTGACGGCTCTACATGCTATCCCTGATTGGACATTACCTTATTTGGCGTATCTGACTCGTGGCGAGTTGCCTGAGGATGAAACTCTGGCGAGACAAATCATGTGGCGGTCTAAATCCATGACCATCGTTAACGGCGAGTTACACAAGTGCAGCATTACCGGTGTCTTTCAGCGATGTGTTTCTCCCGAAGAAGGTAGAGAAATCTTGAACGAGATACATGCCGGCAACTGCGGTCATCACGCCGGCTCAAAATCTTTGGTGCCAAAGCTTTCTGACACAGCTTCTTCTGGCTAACGGCTCATAAGGGCGTAGAGGACCTGGTCACCAAGTGTGATGGATGTCAGAAGTTCAGACAACGTGCTCATGTGTCGGCTTAGGAATTACGAATGATTACAATCACTTGGCCGTTAGTGGTCTGGGGGCCTTATATGGTTGGGCCTTTCAAGAGATCTAAAGACAAGAAGACCCACCTTTTGGTGGCGGTGGATAAGTTTACCAAGTGGGTGGAGGCTGAGCCGGTTAGTAAATGTGATGCAGCCACGGCGGTTCAGTTTGTTAAAAAGTTGATCTACCATTTTGGTTATCCTCATAGTATCATCACGGACAATGGAACAAATCTATCCAAGGGGGCTATGAAGGCATTCTGTGAAAGTGAGCACATATGGCTTGATGTCTCTGTTGTTGCTCATCCGCAGTCCAATGGTCAGGCAGAGTGTGCTAACCAGGAGATCTTGAGAGGCATCAAGCCCCGGATTATGGTTCCTCTACAACGAATGTCGGGTTGTTGGGTTGAGGATTTACCATCAGTTCTATGGAGCATCAAAACTACCCCCAACAGGTCAACAAGCCATACGCCTTTCTTCATGGTTTATGGTGTAGAGGTCGTGTTACCAAGTGATATACATCATGACTCGCCAAGGGTGGCAGCTTACATTGAAGCGGACAATGAGACAGCATGTCAGGACGTGTTAGATGCTTTGGATGAAGAGCATGATCTTGCGGCAGCTTGATCGGCGATTTATCAACAAGACCTGCATCGCTATCATAGCCGTAGAGTTAAGACCCGGACGTTTCAGGAAGGCGACTTCGTGTTATGTTTGATTCAAGACCAGACGGATGCTCACAAGTTATCTCTCCCATGGGAAGGACCTTTTGTGGTCAGCAGAAATCTCAACAATGGGTCATATTATCTCATTGACATACAGAACGAGTCACATACTTCTCGGTAGGAGACCCACCGTCCATGGAATATAGCTCATCTGCGGCCTTACTATACTTGAGTCATCGACTCCCATCAATGTACATACATCCATCATTGTATATACTTTATATTTTATCTAATAAAGTTGGCATCCCTACGAGACAGGGCCTCTACCATTTATGCATATCAGATTGTGCAAAGGTGGATATTTCCACATGATCTTTTGGGGGCTTCCAACCCACCGGGTTTAGCTTACACACCCTCTTGATCGGCTCTTCAGCCAAAATGGCGGCATCATAGGGCGGCCTACTGGACGGCGGCTTACAAGTTGGCGGTCCAAGATATGGCGGCTTACAAGTTGGCAGTCCACAAGACGGAGGCATACAAGATGGTGCAAATGTTCACTCCGTCAACAAGGTCATTTGGGGGCTTTCAACCCATTGGGTTTAGCTTACACACCCTCTTGATCGGCTCTTCAGCCACCGTAAAGTGGGTTGTATACCCAAATGTTGACTCCGTCAACAAGGTCATTTGGTGGCTTCCAATCCACCAGGTTTAGCTTACACACCATCTTGATCGGCTCTTCAGCCACCGCAAGTTCGAGTTAAACCTACCTGTAAGCTGCTGCTGCTTCGCCAGGTGACCCGTCAAACTCTTGCCAGTTAATCTCGACTAGAGACCTAGAGCTGTTCAAAGTATTTGATAGTCACTCTCACTAGAGACCATGTACTAGTCAAGGCTCAACCGGCGGATCTTATCAGTGAGGGCCGGCTTACGAAAAGCAAGGATAAACTCACCCATTTGCTACCGACTCTCCGCTACGTGGCTCGTTCGTACTCTTAAACAGTTACTCTTTTAAAGACCCTGCACTATTTAAGGTTCAAACAACGGATTTATGTCATGTGAGAGGTAGCTTATGGGCCCTGGGGGTACTCATGCCCTGTTGCGCCTCTCTCTGGTCCGTTGCGCTCTTATCTATTAATCTCACCTAGAGACCCTGAGCCGCTCAAAGGAGTTGACGATCACTCTCACTAGAGACCATGTACTGTTAAGAGTTCAAGAAGCGGGTTCCCCCACGAGAGCCGGCATATGAGTTTTCGAAAAATAAAAATAAAGGGCAATGTCGTAAGACATTCAACATCTCTGGGTTGTGCTTTTTCAGGCTGCCCTCACAACAATGCAAAACATATTCTGTCTTGTTTTTTTTGCAGGTCTTGTCTCCTAAGATGAGCCACCATTAAGTATGATGAAATATGAGGGAAGAATATAAGACAAATCAAAGTGCATAAAGTGGTTCCAATTCCATATGTACGCGATGGCACGCCTGAGGCAATCAAATTTTGGCTACGCCTATTACAAAGCTCTCCGGGAGACCAAAATACAACGGACTTAAAGTTTCTGTACACTTCTAACCTCGGCGGTTTAGCAGGTCGGGTTACATTCAGTTTGGAGCAATGGGTTTCAATTCCCGGGCGGGTCATCTTGCGCCGGGTCTTCGACCTCTTCGATCTGAAGGTTATCCACATCCCAGTTGCAGTTTAATAAAGCTTCAAACTGAGCCTCGTCAAAGAGGGGAGACGGGTCAACTTCAGGAGCAAAGAGTGGCTTACGGCATGCAGGAATTAAGTCCATGACTTCAAAAGTTGGGCAGCATATCCGTTTGCTATCTGCGCCTTAAGCCGCCTGATAGGAGGTCAAATTAGTCTCGTCGACTAGAGTTTATGCAAGCACTCGGGAGGCCTTCATGCAGTTGGCATAATCATTCAGACCCGTCGTATTTGTTGGACGGGAAGCCATTCATCATCTCTTCGAGGGTCAGCTCAGGGGCAAAGGCTAGAGACCGGCTTAGGGTAGCCATCGCCCCTTCCTGGCGGCTGGTTGCTTTAGCTCATCAATCTGCTTGGGCAGAGTAGACAAGACCTTTATTACTCCCTTCATGAATTTGGGGATGCCTTTCTCAGTCAACATGGCTTTGATGGTGTAGAGGGTCCCACTGTACAGTTGTTCTATCAAGGTATATATTGCCTTCAACCTCAACAAACTGTCAGAGGATAGTTGGCGGCTCTTTTGGCCTGCAAAGAAAGTTAAACATTATAAGCCGCCTGAGAAGTTTTTTCAACAAGGCAACAAGGCAAGGAAATTTCCTAAGTCTTGAGTACTTACCAAAGATAGCAGAAGTCATCTTGGATATATGGCGCTTGGGAGTTTTCAGTTCTTCTCACACAAGCTTGAGATGCTCGTTAGTGTCGTCTGCGCGTTTTGTCAGGGCGGCTTGTTCAGACTAAGCAGTCTTTTTGAAGGAAACAAAGTCAGCTCGAACCTTCTCAAGCTGTTCAGCGGCAACCCGCAATTTTTATTGCGCCTCACCCCGAGTGGCTTGTCGGGAAGCAACATTTTTCTTTAAGCCGGTCAGACCAGACTCGGCCTTGTCCAAAGCTTCCTGAAATCATACAAGTGAAGTACATGAGAGTTAAGTCGCCAAGATAAGACACTAGTGAACAAAAGCGTTGAAACTATTAGTGTTGGAAATATGCCCTAGAGGCAATAATAAAATGGTTATTATTGTATTTCCTAGTTCATGATAATTTTCTATTGTTCATGCTATAATTGTGTTAACCGGAAACCGTAATACATGTGTGAATACATAGACCATAACATGTCCCTAGTAAGCCTCATGTTGACTAGCTCGTTGATCAATAGATGGTCACGGTCTCATGACCATGGACATTGGATGTCGTTGATAACGGGATCACATCATTAGGAGAATGATGTGATGGACAAGACCCAATCCTAAGCATAGCAAAAGATCGTGTAGTTCGTTTGCTAAAGCTTTTCAATGTCAAGTATCGTTTCCTTAGACCATGAGATTGTGCAACTCCCGGATACCGTAGGAATGCTTTGGGTGTGCCAAACGTCACAACGTAACTAGGTGGCTATAAAGGTGCACTACGGGTATCTCCGAAAGTGTCTGTTGGGTTCGCACGAATCGAGACTCGGATTTTTCACTCCGTGTGACGGATAGGTATCTCTGGGCCCACTCGGTAAGACATCATCATAATGCGCTCAATGTGACTAAGGCGTTAGTCACGGGATGATGTATTACGGAACGAGTAAAGAGACTTGCCGGTAACGAGATTGAACAAGGTATAGAGATACCGACGATCGAATCTCGGGCAAGTATCATACCGATAAACAAAGTTGTATACGGGATTGATTGAATCCCCGACATCGTGGTTCATCTGATGAGATCATCGTGGAGCATGTGGGAGCCAACATGGGTATCCAGATCCCGTTGTTGGTTATTAACCGGAGAGGTGTTTCGGTCATGTCTACATGTCTCCCGAACCCGTAGGGTCTACACACTTAAGGTTCGATGACGCTAGGGTTATAGGGAAATGGTATACGTGATTACCGAAGGTTTTTCGAAGTCCCGGATGAGATACCGTACGTCACGAGGAGCTCCGGAATGGTCCATAGGTAAAGATTGATATATAGGAAGTCCATTTTTGGTCACCGGAAAGTTTTCGGGCTCATCGGTAGTGTACCGGGAGTGCCGGGAGGGTGCCGGAGGACCCCCGGGAGGGGTGTGACGACCATAGGACTTTGTGGGCCCTTAGAGGAGGTGTGCCATCCCTTATTGGGCTGGCCAAGACCTTCTAGAAAGGCCCATGCGGCTGGGATCAAGAGATAAAGGGCAAAAGGGTTTTAAAAGAGGAGATCCACCTCCCTTGTGGGAGGTGGACTCTATCCCTAGTTCGGCCGAACCTCGCCTCCTTGGAGGAGAGGCCAAGGCAGCCCTCCCTCTCCCTCCTCCTATATATATGCAAGGGTTTGGGCTGATTTGAGACACGACTTCTCTCTCTCTCGGCGCAGCCCTACCCTTCCTCTTCCTCGTTCTCCGTAGCGCTTGGCGAAGCCCTGCCGGAGTTCACGTAGCTCCACCGTCACCACGCCGTCGTGCTGCCGGAGCTCTCCCTCAACCTCTCCTTCCTCCTTGCTGGATCAAGGCGTAGGAGACGTCATCAGGCTGCACGTGTGTTGAACGCGGAGGCGCCGTTGTTCGGCGCTGAGATCGGAATCCACCGCGATCTGAATCGCTGCGAGTACGACTCCACCAACCGCGTTCTTGTAACGCTTCCGCTTAGCGATCTTCAAAGGTATCAAGATGCAATCTCTCCCCACTCGTTGCTTGTTTCTCCATAGATAGATCTTGGTGATACTTAGGAAATTTTTTGATTTACTACTATGTCTCCCAACAGTGGCATCATGAGCTAGGTCTATGCGTAGAATCTATGCACGAGTAGAACACAAGTTGTTGTGGGCGTCGATTTTGTTAATATGCTTACCACTACTAGTCCTATCTTGATTCGGCGGTATTGTGGGATGAAGCGGCCCGGACCAACTTTACACGTACGCTTACGTGAGACTGGTTCCACCGCCTGACATGCACTTGTTGCATAAGGTGGCTAGCGGGTGTCTATCTCTCCCACCTTAGACGGATTGGATTAGATGAAAAGGGTCCTTATGAAGGGTAAATAGCAATTGGCATATCACGTTGTGGTTTTGGCGTATGTAAGAAACGTTCTTGCTAGAAACCTATAGCAGCCACGTAAAAACTTGCAACTACAAATTAGAGGACTTCTAACTTGTTTTTGCAGCATATGCCTTGTGATGTGATATGGCCAAAGAATGTGATGTGATGCATTGTCATGTATGAGATTGATCATGTTCTTGTAATAGGTTTCACGACTTGCATGTCGATGAGTATGACAACCGGCAGGAGCCATAGGAGTTGTCTTATTTTATTGTATGACCTGCGTGTCAATCATAAACACCATGTAATTAGTTTACTTTATTGCTAAACATTAGCCATAGTAGTAGAAGTAATAGTTGGATAGACAACTTCATGAAGACACAATGATGGAGATCATGATGATGGAGATCATGGTGTTGTGCCGGTGATAGTGATGATCATGGTGCCCTGAAGATGGAGATCAAAGGAGCAAGATGATATTGGCCATATCATGTCACTATATTGATTGCATGTGATGTTTATCATGTTTACATATTATTTGCTTAGAATGAAGGTAGTAAATAAGATGATCTCTCAATAAAATTTCAAGAAAAGTGTTCACCCTAACAGTGCATTGTTGCTAAGGATCGTTGTTCCGAAGCACCACGTGATGATCGGGTGTCATAGGTTCTAACGTTCGCATACAATGGGTGTAAGCCAGATTTACACACGCGATACACTTAGGTTGACTTGATGAGCCTAGCATGTACAGACATGGCCTCGGAACACGGAAGACCGAAAGGTCGAACATGAGTCGTATAGAAGATACGATCAACATGGAGATGTTCACCATGGATGACTAGTCCGTCTGACATGATGATTGGACACGGGCTAGTTCACATGGATCATGTGTCACTTGGATGACTAGAGAGATGTCTATCTAAGTGGGAGTTCATTAAAAATTTGATTATGTGAACTTAATTATCATAAACTTAGTCTAAAATATTCTTTACAATCTATATTGTAGATCCAATGGCCAACGCGAATGTCACCCTAAACTTCAACGCGTTCCTAGAGAAAACCAAGCTGAAAGATGATGGAAGCAACTATGCACACTGGGTCCATGGCTTGAGGATCATCCTCATAGCTTCCAAGAAATTGTATGTCCTTGATGCACCACTAGGTGACCCACCCCTTCTCCCAGCAGAGCAAGATGTTGCGAACGCTTGGCATTCTCGCTGCGATGATTACTCCCTTGTTCAGTGCAGCATGCTTTAAAGTTTAGAACCGGGGCTCCAAAAGCGTTTTGAGAAACACGGAGCATATGAGATGTTCCAAGAGATGAAACTGGTTTTCCAAGCTCATGCCCGGGTCAAGAGATATGACGTCTCTGACAAGTTCTTCAGCTGTAAGATGGAGGAGAATAGTTCTGTCAGTGAGCACATCCTCAAGATGTCTGGGCTACACAACCGCTTGACTCAGCTGGGAGTTAATCTCCCGGATGACTCAGTCATTGACAGAATCCTCCAGTCGCTTCCAACTAGCTACAAGAGCTTTGTGATGAACTACAACATGCAAGGGATGGAGAAGTCCATTCCTGAGTTGTACTCGATGCTGAAATCAGCAGAGGTCGAGATCAAAAAGGAGCATCAAGTGTAGATGGTGAATAAGACCACTAGTTTCAAGAAAGTCAAGGGTAAGAAGAACTTCAAGAAGGACGGCAAGCTGTTGCCGCGCCCGGTAAGCAAGTTGCTGGGAAGAAGAAGAAGAAGCATGGACCCAAGCCTGAGACTGAGTGCTTTTATTGCAAGGGTACCGGTCACTGGAAGCGGAACTACCCCAAGTACTTAGCGGATAAGAAGGATGGAAACATTAAAGGTATATGTGATATACTTGTTATTGATGTGTACCTAACAAGCGCTCGTAGTAGTTCCTGGGTATTTGATACCGGTGCAGTTGCTCACATTTGTAACTCCAAGCAGGAGCTACGGAATAAGCGGAGGCTGGCAAAGGACGAGGTGACGATGCGTGTCGGGAATGGTTCCAAGGTCGATGTGATCGTCGTCGGCACGCTACCTCTACATCTACCTTCGGGATTAGTGTTAAACCATAATAATCGTTATTTAGTACCAGCTTTGAGCATGAACATTGTATCTGGATCTCGCTTGATGCGAGATGGCTACTCATTTAAATCTAAGAATAATGGTTGTTCTATTTATATGAGAGAAATGTTTTATGGTCATGCCCCGCTGGTCAATGGTTTATTTTTGATGAATCTCGAACGTGATGTTACACATGTCCATAGTGTGAGTACCAAAAAGTGTAAGGTTGATAACGATAGTCCCACTTACATGTGGCACTGTCGCCTTGGTCATATTGGTGTCAAACGCATGAAGAAGCTCCATACTGATGGACTTTTGGAGTCTCTTGATTTTGAATCATTTGACACGTGTGAACCATGCCTCATGGGCAAGATGACCAAGACTCCGTTCTCCGGAACAATGGAGAGAGCAACTGACTTGTTGGAAATAATACATACCGATGTATGCGGTCCAATGAGTGTCGAGGCTCGTGGTGGCTACCGTTATGTTCTCACCCTCACTGATGACTTGAGTAGATATGGGTATGTCTACTTAATGAAACATAAGTTTGAAACTTTTGAAAGGTTCAAGGAATTTCAGAGTGAGGTAGAGAATCAACGTGACAGGAAAATAAAGTGCCTACGATCGGATCGTGGCGGAGAATATTTAAGTCACGAGTTTGGCACGCACCTAAGGAAATGTGGAATTGTTTCACAACTCACGCCGCCTGGCACACCTCAACGAAATGGTGTGTCTGAACATCGTAATCGCACTCTATTAGATATGGTACGATCTATGATGTCTCTTACCGACTTACCGCTATCATTTTGGGGATATGCATTAGAGACTGCCGCATTCACTTTAAATAGGGCACCGTCAAAATCCGTTGAGACGACACCGTATGAATTATGGTTTGGAAAGAAACCTAAGTTGTCGTTTCTAAAAGTTTGGGGATGCGATGCTTATGTAAAGAAACTTCAACCTGAGAAGCTCGAACCCAAAGCGGAAAAGTGCGTCTTCATAGGATATCCCAGTGAGACTATTGGGTATACCTTCTACCTACGATCCGAGGGCAAAGTCTTTGTTGCCAAGAATGGATCCTTTCTCGAGAAAGAGTTTCTCTCTAAAGAAGTAAGTGGGAGGAAAATAGAACTTGATGAGGTAATTGTACCTCCACTCCAACCGGAGAGTAGCGCAGCACAGGAAGTTGTTTCTGTGGAGCCTACACCGGCTGGAGAGGAAGTTAATGATGATGACCATGAAACTTCAGATCAAATTACTATTGAATGTCGAAGGTCCACTAGGACACGTTCCGCACCAGAGTGGTACGGCAACCCTGTCCTAGAGATCATGTTGTTAGACAACGGTGAACCTTCGAACTATGAAGAAGCGATGGCGGGCCCGGATTCCAACAAATGGCTTGAAGCCATGAAATCCGAGATAGGATCCATGTATGAGAACAAAGTATGGACTTTGGTGGACTTGCCTGATGATAAGCGAGCCATTGAAAATAAATGGATCTTTAAGAAGAAGACTGACGCGGATGGTAATGTAACCGTCTATAAGGCTCGGCTTGTCGCTAAGGGTTATCGACAAGTTCAAGGAATTGACTACGATGAGACTTTCTCACCCGTAGCGATGCTGAAGTCTGTCCGAATCATGTTAGCAATTTCCGCATTTTATGATTATGAGATCTGGCAAATGGACGTCAAAACGGCATTCCTTAATGGTTTCCTTAAGGAAGAACTGTATATGATGCAGCCGGAAGGTTTTGTCGATCCTAAAGATGCTAACAAGGTATGCAAGCTCCAGCGCTCCATCTATGGGTTGGTGCAAGCATCTCGGAGTTGGAACATTCGCTTTAATGAAGTGATTAAAGCATTTGGATTTGTACAGGTTTATGGAGAACCCTGTATTTACAAGAAAGTGAGTGGGAGCTCTGTAGCATTTCTCATATTATATGTGGATGACATACTGATAATGGGAAATGGTATAGAACTCTTGGAAAGTGTAAAGGCCTACTTGAATAAGTGTTTTTCAATGAAGGACCTTGGAGAAGCTGCTTACATATTAGGTATTAAGATCTATAGAGATAGATCGAGACGCCTCATAGGTCTTTCACAAAGCACATACCTTGACAAGATATTGAAGAAGTTCAACATGGATCAGTCCAAGAAGGGGTTCTTGCCTGTGTTACAAGGTGTGAGATTGAGTATGACTCAATGCCCGACCATGGCAAAGGATAGAGAAGAGATGAGTGTCATCCCCTATGCTTCAGCCATAGGCTCTATTATGTATGTCATGCTGTGTACCAGACCTGATGTGAACCTTGCCATAAGTTTGGTAGGGAGGTACCAAAGTGATCCCGGAGCGGAACACTGGACAGCGGTCAAGAATATCCTGAAGTACCTGCAAAGGACAAAGGACATGTTTCTTGTATATGGAGGTGCCGAAGAGCTCGTCGTGAAGGGTTACGTTGATACTAGCTTCGACAAAGATCTGAACGACTCCAAGTCGCAAACCGGATACGTGTATGTTTTGAACGGAGGGGCAGTCAGCTGGTGCTGCAGCAAGCAAAGCGTCGTGGCGGCATCTACATGTGAAGCGGAGTACATAGCTGCTTCGGAAGTAGTAAAGGAAGGATTCTGGATGAAGGAGTTCATCACTGACCTAGGAGTAATTCCAAGCGCGTCGGGCCCGATGACTCTATTCTGTGACAACACTGGAGCTATTGCCCTTGCGAAGGAGCCCAGGTTTCACAAGAAGACAAGACACATCAAGCGCCGCTTCAACTCCATCCGTGATTAAATTCAGGAGGGAGATATAGATATTTTTAAAGTGCATACAGATCTGAATGTCGCAGATCCATTGACTAAACCTCTCTCACGAGCAAAACATGATCAACACCAGATTGCTAAGGGTGTTCGATTCATCACAATATAACTAGATTATTGACTAGTGCAAGTGGGAAACTATTGGAAATATGCCCTAGAGGCAATAATAAAATGGTTATTAATGTATTTCCTAGTACATGATAATTGTCTATTGTTCATGCTATAATTGTGTTAACCGAAAACCGTAATACATGTGTGAATACATAGACCATAACATGTACCTAGTAAGCCTCTAGTTGACTAGCTCGTTGATTAATAGATGGTCACAGTTTCATGACCATGGACATTGGATGTCGTTGATAAGGGGATCACATCATTAGGAGAATGATGTGATGGACAAGACCCAATCCTAAGCATGGCACAAGATCGTGTAGTTCGTTTGCTAAAGCTTTTCAATGTCAAGTATCGTTTCCTTAGACCATGAGATTGTGCAACTCCCAGATACCGTAGGAATACTTTGGGTGTGCCAAACGTCACAACGTAACTGGGTGGCTATAAAGGTGCACTACGGGTATCTCCGAAAGTGTCTGTTGGGTTGGCACGAATCGAGACTGGGATTTGTCACTCCGTGTGACGGAGAGGTATCTCTGGGCCCACTCGGTAAGACATCATCATAATGAGCTCAATGTAAATAAGGAGTTAGTCACGGGATGATGTATTACGGAACGAGTAAAGAGACTTGCTGGTAACGAGATTGAACAAGGTATAGATATACCGACGATCGAATCTCGGGCAAGTATCATACCGATAGACAAAGGGAATTGTATACAGGATTGATTGAATCCCCGACATCGTGGTTCGTCCGATGAGATCATCGTGGAGCATGTGGGAGCCAACATAGTTATCCAGATCTCACTGTTGGTTATTGACCGGAGAGGTGTCTCGGTCATGTCTACATGTCTCCCGAACCCGTAGGGTCTACACACTTAAGGTTCGATGACGCTAGGGTTATAGGGAAATGGTATAAGTGATTACCGAAGGTTGTTCGGAGTCCCGGATGAGATCTCGAACGTCACGAGGAGCTCTGGAATGGTCCGGAGGTAAATATTGATATATAGGAAGTCCAGTATTGGTCACCGGAAAGTTTTCGGGCTCATCGGTAGTGTACCGGGAGTGCCGGAGGGTGCTGGAGGACCCCCGGGAGGGGTGTGACGACCAAAGGACTTCGTGGGCCCTTAGAGGAGGTGTGCCAGCCCTTATTGGGCTGGCCAAGACCTTCTAGAAAGGCCCATGTGGCTGGAGATAAGAGATAGGGCTGAAAAAGGTTTAAAAGGAGGAGATCCACCTCCCTTGTGGGAGGTGGACTCTCCCCCTAGTTCGGCCGAACCTCTCCTCCTTGGAGGAAGGGCCAAGTAAGCCCTCCCTCTCCCTCCTCCTGTATATATGCAAGGGTTTTGGCTGATTTGAGACACGACTTCTCTTTCTCGGCGCAGCCCTACCCTTCCTCTTCCTCGTTCTCCGTAGCGCTTGGCGAAGCCCTGCCGGAGTTCACGTAGCTCCACCGTCACCACGCCGTCGTGTTGCCGGAGCTCTCCCTCAACCTCTCCTTCCTCCTTGCTGGATCAAGGCGTAGGAGACGTCATCGGGCTGCACGTGTGTTGAACGCGGAGGCGTCGTTGTTCGGCGCTGAGATCGGAATCCACCGCGATCTGAATCGCTGCGAGTACGACTCCACCAACCGCGTTCTTGTAACGCTTCCGCTTAGCGATCTTCAAAGGTATGAAGATGCAATCTCTCCCCACTCGTTGCTGGTTTCTCTATAGATAGATCTTGGTGATACGTAGGAAATTTTTTGATTTACTACTACGTCTCCCAACAGTGGCATCATGAGCTAGGTCTATGCGTAGAATCTATGCACGAGTAGAACACAAGTTGTTGTGGGCGTCGATTTTGTTAATATGCTTACCACTACTAGTCCTATCTTGATTCGGCGGTATTGTGGGATGAAGCGGCCCGGACCGACTTTACACGTACGCTTACGTGAGACTAGTTCCACCGCTTGACATGCACTTGTTGCATAAGGTGGCTAGCGGGTGTCTGTCTCTCCCATCTTAGTCGGATTGGATTCGATGAAAAGGGTCCTTATGAAGGTTAAATAGCAATTGGCATATCACGTTGTGGTTTTGGCGTAGGTAAGAAATGTTCTTGCTAGAAACCTATAGCAGCCACGTAAAAACTTGCAACTACAAATTAGAGGACGTCTAACTTGTTTTTGCAGCATATGCCTTGTGATGTGATATGGCCAAAGAATGTGATGTGATGCATTGTGATGTATGAGATTGATCATGTTCTTGTAATAGGTTTCACGACTTGCATGTCGATGAGTATGACAACCGGTAGGAGCCATAGGAGTTGTCTTATTTTATTGTATGACCTGCGTGTCAATCATAAACGCCATGTAATTACTTTACTTTATTGCTAAACATTAGCCATAGTAGTTAGAAGTAATAGTTGGCGAGACAACTTCATGACGACACAATGATGGAGATCATGGTGTCATGTCGGTGACAGTGATGATCATGGTGCCCCGAAGATGGAGATCAAAGGAGCAAGATGATATTGGCCATATCATGTCACTATATTGATTGCATGTGATGTTTATCATGTTTACATCTTATTTGCTTAGAACGACGGTAGTAAATAAGATGACCTCTCAATAAAATTTCAAGAAAAGTGTTCACCCTAACTGTGCACCGTTGCTAAGGACCGTTGTTTCGAAGCACCACGTGATGATCGGGTGTGATAGGTTCTAACATTCGCATACAACGGGTGTAAGCCAGATTTACACACGCGATACACTTAGGTTGACTTGACGTGCCTAGCATGTACAGACATGGCCTCAGAACACGGAAGACCGAAAGGTCAAACATGAGTCGTATAGAAGATACGATCAACATGGAGCCGAATAATTCGGTAGGCCAGCCATGAGATCTTCAGAGCCGGTGCTCCGGGTCTGACGTCGAGAGTCGTGTTGTTGCTTTTTGAAAAGAAATTCGGGATCTCAGTAAGCAAGAGGATGTGAAAATGGAACTTTTTGGGTGACCCGCCGGACTTTCTCTCGCGGTAGGACCTTTGAGTCGGAGGAAAGATAAGTTACCTCGGCGGCGTCGGTGTGACTTGTTTCCGCTTCCTCCTGTGTACAATTACCATGAATAAGTTGCACAAAGAGACGACCAAGGGAATCAAGTTCTACCTCTTAATCGTCAAGCTCAAGCAGTTCCTGAGCAGGAGTTTTCTTCTTACGGCCGCGGGTTTTACCCGCCTGAGACTTCTTCTTCAAAGGAGGGGTATTTTTTTTCCAGAAGTTAGAGCCGACCTATGTGTAAGCCGCCAAAGGGTTGAAGGAGCAAGGTAGAAGGTCAAGACGAGAACAAGCAGTTTTATGAAAAAGGTTCTTACATCTGGAGCTGGGTTCTTGACGCACAAAGGCTTCAACCCAGTTTTGTTGCAAAATCACGATAGGTTCCGACTCACCGATCTTGCCGATGAAGATATGGATCTTGCCGAAGGGGACCTGATACCCAAACTCGATTGAGTCGGCCTCAGGACCCTAGCCTGAATTGTCAATGTAGAGCTTGCCGCGGCGGCTCTTGATCATCTGACCAGTCGCATAGCTCTCGGACCCTGGAAGAGCTCCCTCCAAGAACTCAGCTCCACCGCGCGAAGGCCCCACGATGGGCGCCAACTGTCATGGTTTTGTCACGGCTGATGTTCTCTTAGGAGAACTTAGGTGTGAGGCCATCACCGCTATGTGGTGACTCGAAGGGGTTGATTGTGAACGAAAGACAGATTTACCCAGGTTCGGCCCCTCCAATGGAGGTAAAAGCCTACGTCCTGCTTTGGTATCTATATTGATGGTGATCTTGATTACAAGGGTGCGGAATCGCTGACCTAGCTTTCGAGAGTTTCTAACCTAACCTATTGACCTCAGGGGCTCACCTTCATATACAGGTCGAGCCCCCCGGGTTTACAAGAGTCCGAGTCGTATTATGTCTCGTGACCTATTACAATTCTACCTTATCTTGTGTTCCAAGTTAGGAAATCTTTTGGCGTCTTCCACCTCATGGGCCTTGAGTCCTCGTCTTCACATATTGGGCCGCCAGCCGGCTTACCAGCTTACTTAGTAAGTCTTCTTGCTTGCCTTTCTATCACCTCTACGACCCATCGAGCATATGCTTCTTAAGCCGCCCATGGTCTAACCCGGCCCAAACGGCGGGTTATACCGCAGGGTCATATCCCCGACATACGTGATATGGTAAGTAAACAGACTCCGAAAAATCCGCAAAAGTATTTTCTGTTAGTTTTGTAATATTAAAAAATTAGGAAAATAAAAAATAAACAAGAAAGCAACCGAGGTGAGCACGATACACTAGGGCACGCCTGCCCTTCCTGGCGTGCCCTGGTGGGTTGTTCCCTCCTTGGGCACCTTCCTGACTCCATTTTTCTTCGATATTCTTGTTTCCCAAGATAAAAAATTCTTTATATATACCCCCGATGGTTTTGACCACCGCATCGCAGAAAAATTTTGTGTTCTTGTTTCGTGCTATTCTCTCGTCAGATCTAGATCTCCATGGCTTCACCAAGCTCCTCCAAGAACACGTTCTTTGAGAAGGTCATCAACTCATACTTGTCGGAGGTTATGAAGCACCCTCAAGACATCAATATGCGTGAGGGGGTGCTTCACATCCGAGATGTTCAAGGGCCCAAGAGGACGGGAAGCATGGAGGACAGGCTTGAGGCGGTAGAACAAGACATCTTCAAGTGCCAAGGGATGGTGGAGCATGGACTTAGTTCCAATCACTACATGATAATGGAATTCACCCGTGATCACATGATGGATGGCAAGTCCATGAAGGACATCGTCTTCACCTTCAACGAGCAAATCATTTTTCTACAAAGTCAAACCTATGATCTTAAAAACCAAGTTTTTGAGTATGAAGCAAGATTTAAAGGTATGATTTTAGCTGCCAATTGCAGGACTCGGGAGACTCGTGCATCAACTTTTGATGGTGAGCCCTTGCCCTGGAAGCCGGAAGACAAACCTACTACATCATCAGCACCACCTTTATATTCTTCACCACCAAAGGATACTTGAGTACACGGGTATGGACACTCCCCTTAGCTTGAGCCAAGCTTGGGGGATATGCCTCGGTATCGTATCACCATCACTTTTATTCACCTTTACTTATTTTATTTCGATCTTTAGCTATTTCGTGATTTGGTTGAATAAAAGGTTAGTATGATCTATTTTTGAATGCTAGTTTTGTGATCTATCTATTTATGTAGTCGAACGAGAGTTATATAATGAAGTTTAGTTTGAGCTTTTGCTTCGTTACTTTCTTGTTGCAATCAAAATAAAAAGGAAATAAATGAAAAGGATCATATGCTAATCTTATGGTAAGTAATGACATCACATAAGAAAAGTATAAGTGGTAAAATTTCTTGGGCCCCTGGCGACAGTGAAGTGCATCGATCTTTGGAGAGGAGTGTGTTACCAATATCCCTGCCTTCGCTGACGCCATTCGTTGGTGATGGACAACCTCTAGGAAATATTCGGCAGCCTTGTGATATTCTGCCATATTACAAGGCTTCGTTTCATCACCACACACTAAGCTGACTTCGAAAAGTTAGCATCTGCATCGCACCAAGATCTTCATCTGGCTCGTGATCCAAGATTGTTGCTGGACAACGGAATATCGCGCTCGTCATGGGCTGCCACGCGACCCCGTTTGTGTCATGTGAACATGGAGACCATCGATCACCTCTTGGTTGTCTGCCTTTTCTCGCATGGTCTGGCACAATGTGCTTGTCGTTTGCAGGTTTACGACAGCATCCCCTCGGCTACAGATAAGTTCTTCAGCTGGTCGAGCTTCGCCATGATTACCTCTCTACCATCGTTGTGTAAAGTTATCACCACCCTCGGCATCCTCGTCATGTGGAACATCTGGAAACACTGAAACGCCTGTGTTTTCGACAATGCCCGACCCTCCACGAATCACTTAATCTAGACTATTCTTCATGAGGCAAAGACATGAGCTATGGCGGAGTGAAGGGACTGACGGTGATCATCCCCTACGATCCACCATAGACCTAGTGTGGCTTTGGGGCTAAGCACCCCCACTTTTCTCTCTTCTGCTCGTTTGTGCATGCGTACAGTCTTGTATCTACCTAATTGTACCTTTTGCTATTCTATCTATCAATGAAACGATAAGCAGCTTCCGTATTTGCAAAAATGTTAAAAGCCCAACATAAAATTTGTAAAGTTTTTCATAAAACACCTAGATTTGCCATGCGAAAACAAATAAAGTTGGCATGCTTGTGTATTTGATTTGCCATTTCTAAAGTGAAAATTGTGTATAATGTACTCCCTCCATTCCATTTTTTAGAGCATATGATTTTTTTTTCTCTCAGATTCCAAAATGTAATGCACATATGCATCAAATTGCTCATTTGGACGAAAGTTACCTCTACAGAATCACAACACATGGGTAAAGACAAACTATACATGCAGGGCTATTTCGGTTCAAATTACACCTCCAACTCACTCATTGGTATGTGGGCTTGAATCAAGGGGTACTACATTAAGGAATGAAGAGAGTAAAAATTTGTCAAAAAATTAGTCATGCAGCTAGTAATTACCATGCATTCAATCGGTTGTAATCTTACCCTAAAAATCTGTCATCAGATGCCCTAAAAATCTGACGTTGGATGTATATCGGGCTCCTAAAAATACCTCTAGTGAGAGCATCTTCAACAGGCACGCTATCGAAACGACGCGTTGCAAAAACAACGATTTTAGCGTGCGCATCAGCGCCGGTCGCTTCAACGGACGTCCAAAAATCACGCTCGTTGACCACAAATTGTGCGCGGGGTGAAACGACAATCCCCTCACTCCTTCCTACATCCGTGACCCCTCCCTCGCCGCCTTCGTTGTCGCCACCGTCGCCGCAAATCCTAGCACGGAGCTGAGCTTCGCTGACGCCGCTCCTCTAAGTTGTGGCCTCGCGCGGCGCTTGTTCATGACGCCACGGCCGAGCGCCCTTTGTGTCGTCGCGCCCGTCGCCCGTCGCCCGTACGAGATGCTCTAATGTACCATATGAAATTTTGCAGATTCCTCTGTTTTTCGTCTCTCCTAAACTGGACGTGCATGGTCCCTTCGGGACTCTTTCGATGGTAAATGTTATGGATTAGGGGCACTAAGAATAGCACGGCACCCCATTTCCCTAGATTTCCTGAAGTTAAACATAGTCTCCATGTTCTGTCCACCCCTTTTCTTTGCCCTTTCCCGCCAGCAACCCCCCATAAATTCACCCCGCCGGAAGCAACCGAGCCGACCCACGGATGCTCAGCTCAACACGCCCAAGCAAGGCGTCCCCGATCGAGTTCCCCAGCCGGGATTGATTGCCGTCCATGGATGCCCTGCAGACGCAGCACGCCGCCGCGGCAGCGTCGCCGGCGGCGAGGCGCCTCCGAGGAGGAGGAGGAGCCGGGCACGCTGCGCCGGGGAGGGTGGAGCTCGGACGGCCGCGGCGCGGCGGCAGCGCGAGGGACGTCCTGAGCGTCGCCGGGCGCGGCCGCTTCTCCGGCCAGGCCGCCGGCGGCGGCAAGAACAACCGCGAGGTGGCGCTTAATAATCACAGAATGGGCTTCGATCAAGGCGCGAATTAATTTGACGGTTTGAGCGCTGCGTGCGTGCATGCGTGTCAGGTGGAGGACGTGGGCACGGTGCGGCTGTTCGTGGGCCTGCCGATCAACTCGGTGACGGACGGCGCGTCGGTGAACAGCGCCAGGGGCATCGAGGCCGGGATACGCGCCGTCAAGCTCCTGGGCGTCGACGGCGTGGAGCTGCAGGTGTTCTGGTCCGTGGTGCAGCCGGAGTCGCCGGACAAGTTCTCGTGGGCCGGGTACCGCGCCGTGGCCGACATGGCCCGCGACGAGGGCCTCAGCCTCCGTGTCTCCCTCCGCATCCACGGCTCGCCCGGCGGCAGCGTCCCCAAGCTCCCGTCCTGGGTCGGCGCCGCCGCCGCCAAGGACCGCGACATCCTCTTCACCGACGGCTCCGACGGACGCCACGAGGACTGCCTCTCCTTCGCCGTCGACGAGCTCCCCGTGCTCTCCGGCATGTCCCCCCTCCAGCGCTACGAGGCCTTCTTCCGCAGCTTCGTCGACGCCTTCGATGACCTCTTCGAGTCCACCATCACCGTGCGTGATCAATCAAACACGACAAGCTTAATCAAGCCATGCCAATGCCTCCATTTTGTCATGCATTTTAAGTAACTGTAACTAACCTAGAGACGATGGATGGTGTCCAGGACGTGACGGTGGGGCTGGGGCCGAACGGCGAGCTCCGGTACCCGTCGTACCCGCCGGGGAGCGACGCGAACAAGTTCATCGGCGTGGGCGAGTTCCAGTGCTACGACAAGTACATGCTGGCGCAGCTGAAGCAGCACGCGGAGGCGCTGGGGAACCCGCTGTGGGGGCTCTCCGGGCCGCACGACGTGCCGGGGTACCACGAGTCGCCGGACTCGTGCGAGTTCTTCCGCGACCACGGGTCGTGGGAGAGCCCCTACGGCGACTTCTTCCTCTCCTGGTACGCCGGGAAGCTGCTCAGCCACGGCGACCGCGTGCTCGGCATGGCGAGCCGCGTCTTCGGCAGCAAGCCAGTGGAGCTGTCGGCCAAGGTGCCGTTCATGCACTGGTGGCACGGCGCCAAGTCGCGGCCGGCGGAGGCGGTGGCGGGGTTCTACAAGAGCAACAAGAAGAACGGGTACAGCCCGGTGGCCAAGGTGTTCGCGCAGCACGGGTGCACCATGGTGGTGCCCGGCATGGACGTGTGCATGAACAAGCAGCAGCGGAACACGGGCTCCAGCCCGGACAAGCTCATGGTGCAGATCAAGAACGCGTGCCGGCGGCACGGCGCGCGCATCGCCGGCGAGAACGCCTCGCTGGTGATGACGCACACCAGCAGCTTCTCCAGGATCAAGAGCAACATCGTCACCGCGGAGCGGATGAGGCCGTCCTTCTTCACCTACAGGCGGATGGGGGCCGAGTTCTTCTCGCCGGAGCACTGGCCGCCCTTCATGGAGTTCGTGCGCAGCGTCGTCTGCGGCGAGTGGGACGAGGACGACGAGATGGCCGCCGCCGTCTCCAGCTACGACAAGGACTGGGTGGCGCAGGCAGTTTGACACTTTTTCGTTTGATTGATGATTGTTACCTTGATCATCCATCAGCCCAGATGATATGAGATATGAGATATGATCCGATCCAATTATTTATTGGATCGAGAGTTCAAGTGTATACGAATTTCATATTTTTCATTTGATGAGGCTGCTGCATTATGGCTATACTGTCTCAAGATGAGACTTTTTTTTCATAAGGAATGAAAAAAATATAGGTCACTGCAAATCTCATATACGTATATCATTCAAAATTGTAATTGCCGTCACTGGATTCACAGTGAACCGAATTGCAACCCCTGTTTGATAAAATTCTCGAACCTTGCTGTTAAAACCTGATTCCAGAAAGCCATAAAACGTTGGAAATATTTCTTAACTCAAAAATTCAATGAGACACCGGGTAACCACAAACACAAAACATAAGAATAACATGTTTTTTTTCATCTGTAACGAACCGGGTAGAAAATCATGCTTCTATACCTCGGTATTTCCAATACACATACAACTGGGACTTTATCAGTAACAAATATAACCACACTCAGCTAGACTGATATTTACATTATGATATCATTTAACAGGATATCAAGCTCTACAACTACCTGTCCTCCTCCGGCTTCGTGTCGAGCATGAAATTCTGGATTATGCCAGCAACTCGCTTCTATTAGTACATTCTATTGGTTGTTCGACACCTGCAGGTCAAATGGTGTTTCAAAGTCAGGTTTAGTATACGTCAGATGTCCTAACACCTAGCAAAAATGCCGGATTGAAGCAAACTCTTCTCAAGTCTGAACATCTCCAGAAGTTCAAAGCAACTCGAAGAAGTGTGAGACCAACGTCCAGATGTATCATCAACATATGGTTCATCATCAAATTGTTCTTTTGATTGGCATGTGAGTAAACATAACACAGACAAGAAACTGAGAGACGCACCTCTTCATTCGCGTGCTAATTTGGTGTCGAAGCTGCTCAGGCAGATCGCAAAGGCCTGAAACGCCGAGACTGGGTAACGGTAGTCGAGTGTGAACAAGTCCTTCCCAATCTTGCCAAACTGGAGGGTGGTGTCGTCATTCTCCTCAGTAGCTGGAGCACTCTCATCTGAAGCCACCAGCTGAAAGTTTTTCACTGATGCAACCGTCACCCGTCCATGGAAGTTGAGGCACCAGCACCGCAAATGTTCGTGCCACCTGGGGGACTTGTTCTTAAGCACCAGCTTACTTTCCACTTGACTGGATACTGGGGTAATTGAGCTATCAATTCGAGATGATTTGGGATTGAAGAAAGGAAACACAGTCTGTGTTGGAGCTGTTCCTCCTTGTTCAATTGCTGATACAGGGATAGAATCCATGATACAGTTCATCCTTCTTGGGCCCCTACAGCAAGCAAATAAGCCGCAACATAGTCAGTGTCTAAGTGATGCTTCATTGCTTCTTACATGAAGATATTTTCGCTAGCTATGTGATACACTCCCTCCGTTCGGAATTGCTTGTCGCAAAAATTGATATAAATGGATGTATCTATAACTAAAATACATCTAGATACATCCTTTCCTTGGACAAGTATTTCCAGACGGAGGGAGTAATTAGTTATTGTCAAGTGGTTTCGTTTCTTTGAAATGGAACCGGGGGCGAGGCCCCTGTTGATCGGGAAAAAAAAGTTAGTGATGGTTCATACATGACATAATTACACTACTTATACATGATAAAATTAGTTAGTTGTGCTTCCTACAAGATATTTTTCTCTTCTATTGCATTATAAACAAACCATAGCATTGCTACCCACTACCAAGACATGAAGTCTAAACCAGATTTTGCAAGATTTTGTATATTTCAGGTGAAATTGCACTAAAGTTCCTTCCTCCTATGGTAATCCAGAGAACACCATTATTCCACTGTGGTTTTTGATCTGCTGATTTTCAGAAATTATAGTGCACTGTGGCTTTAGATAACATCGTTATTCCTCTTCATAAAAAAATGCATTTAGATAACATTGTTATCCACTGTGGCTTTGGAGCTGCTGATTTTCAGAAATGTTAATGCCTTTAAAGTTTATGAAAGAGTAAGGTTGTTATCAGCAGTGCAAATAGCAGTTACGGTGTTCTCAACATTTTTGGTCAGTAAAAGGATTTATATGCAAATAATGGTATATGGTCTCCAAAAAACATACAGAAATATGTGCGCACATATACTTTATGTAATGGAAGGGCTACCACATAAGATGGCATACCTAGATCCCAAAACATTCACTTCATAATTAATTTGTATAACTGGATAGTCGCCAGCAGGCCATCTCTTTGAAACCACAGGTCCAGCATGAGGTGGATGCGCATCATAGACAGTAAACTTTGTTCTCAAGAAATTTGATCTGTTCAGTGAAGAGGAAATGTTACTAACTGAACTAAAACCACGAAAAGTATTTTGTAACGGAGGGAGTAGGTTTCTCTGCTTTAACATGATATTCTGATCTTATGCCTGTCACTGAAGAAACTAAGGCAACTCATAATGTTCAGATATAAACGCCAAACAATCACCTTAACTTGCCAACGCAGGTTTGACTCCCCTTTGACATGTCACTCTTGTCAAGTGAAATCAGATATTCGGTACATGTAGGCCTATGGTATTTGCGTGCAGCAAGTAGGAACTTCCCAGCATCAGCTAGTGCTGCACAAAGAAAAAGAAAGTTGTTCATGAACAAAATAAGTACTCCTACATTCAGACTGCATATGCCCAATGAGAAACACATACCATCAGTCAGTCCAATGTAGAGGAAATATGTCTGAGTAGCCCGGTGCCTCCGAATGAAACATTTGATGGGAGCATCTCTCGGTCCAGGCTACATGTTAGAGAGGTAAAAATAAGTTCAAAGCAAACAAATCTACCAACAAAGGTACGTACATCGTTTATAAAACTTGAATTAGACTTCACTGTTATACAAATGATGGTCAACCACATGTGACAACATAGGTTTCGTATTAAACCTGTTTGACAACGACCGTTCGAACTAAATAACAGTTGACATTGGAAATTTCATACCAAACCAACTCCTGGTTGACCCAACCAACCAGTCATTATTTACTCATCTGACTTTTCAAGTTTCTTCTCAATACAGACGATATTTCTCGGTCTCAACTGCCGTACTTTCTAGGATTAAATAAAAAATAGAAAATAAAACAAACTTGACAGAGTAGATGCTATCCAATATTAGAACTCCTTTCACACAGACCTTTCTTTGACATCTTCCAATCAGGAAAAAAGAAGGCTCGCTACGTTGCGTGGAATTGTGGGCACCAGAAGGAACTCACACAATTCTAAGAAAGAAAAAGTGAACACAATCGCCATAATTGAAGTTTAACACTAGACGTTTCATCAACTAATTACTCTTGAATTACTAGTAGACAATAGATGATACCAGCATAAGAGGGAAATTTTGGCAACTAATCTAAGAGCTGTAATATGAACACCAGGCTGCCATGGAGTAACAGCTGAATGAACAACAGCATGGATGGTGACCAGGGAGCGAGCCAGAGAGGGAAATTCAGAGCTGACAGGAGCGGCTACCTGCTTGAGAGAGATGGGGAAGGTGAGCCGCCCGGACACCTCGGGGACGCGCACGATCTCCCTGACGACGCCCCTCCAGGTGCGGCAGACGCCGGCGCACGCCACGACGTCGCGGCGGCGCGGCCACCGCGGCTCCGACGCCTCGACCCGCGCCAGCACCTCCCGCAGCAGCTCCGGCGGCAGCTCAGACCAGCAGCAGCCCTGCCGCGCGGCTTCCTCCGGCGGCGCCACGGCCGCCACCCGCCGGACGCGCGCCGACGGCAGCGGCCGGCGCCGGGCGATGGCGTCCACCTCGCCCTTCATCTCCCGGATCATGCCCCTGAAAGACATCGCCTTCCCCGCCCGCCCCCGGCGGCCAAATCCGCCCAATTCCTCACCGAACCCCGCCAAGAAACCGCGGCTCCGAGCGATCCCGACAACTTATGACGGATTTCTCAGACCTGCGAGCAAAAGGTGCCGCTGGGATGTCAACGGATTGCGATCCCCTGAAGCGGCGGCGGCATCAACATGGACGGATGTGGGAAATGGTGCTGCCTTTCGGCGGCGGCTTGGTGATATGCGTGGAGACGGGAACAAGGATGCGGGGGAGTGAGGGAAGGAACAAGAATGCTCTACAGAATTGTGCTGTGCGCACAGTTGGCAGGGAAATTGTTCTACAGTGGTGTAGGAGTGGTAATATACTCCAGCATCTCTGTCAGGACAAACTGGGAGATTCTGGTAGCAGAAAGTTGTTTATGGCATTTTCTTCTGATGGCTTACCTGGTCAAATAGTACTACTACTAAGGTTAAGTAAGATAAGACCATTCCGAGTAAAAAAAGGATAGGACCTGAAAATCCTATTTTGATTCCAAGTTCAAATGTATCTTGATGAACAGTAAAATAAGGAAAATAGTAAAAATTCAAGAAATTCAGATTATTATTTTTGGTAAACTTTGACAAATTTTTTGTATGCTTGAAAATTTTCAACACGAAAAGACATTTGCGGACGTTGTAGCAAAAAAAATCAGCACTCCAAAATGTTTTTAAAAGTAGCATTTTTTCAGCATCGCTTTTGTCTGTTTTGCCACAATTGTTACTCTGTGCTGAAATTTTGCAAGCATACAAAATATTTGTGAAAAATTACGCAAAAATCATTTTTTAATATATTTTTCAATTTGAATGTTCATCAGGATGCATTTGAGCTTGGGAGCAGATACTACACGTTTGATAAGACCTTTTTATTTCCGAAGTGATAAGATTGTTTTCTTTTGTTGCATAAATATTCTGAGAAGAGGGAGGCCCGCATAAACCCTAGCCTTACGAGAATCTTTAAGAGACTAAGCCGACAGATTTTGAGATTCACAAAATCACCACACACACCTCGCTATGGACGGAAACCACCGAAAGAATATTTCAACTTTATGAGACACGCAAGTGTCAAACCCTAGTGTTTGATCCCTGGGGGCTGGGGTACATCCACTCTCCTAAAGATCCAGCATCCATGACGGGGTTATTACCCCAGGTATGCCAAAACAACGGGGTCATTCCCCTCCCGCCTCAAAGAAGAACAACGCAGACCGGCTGGTCGTGGTCGGCTGGAGGACGTCCGGCTCGATCCGACTGGCGCTCCGGACGACTGGTAAAGGAGTCGGCTCGACCCGTGACCGGCTGGGCGCGGTTGGCTGCCTTTGGGACGCCTCCTCCGTTGACCCTGGGACGGACATGCGACGTCCCGTCCCTCTGCGCGCGGGTACGGCGACACGACGCAACCGGCACGACGGGCGGCCCTGTGGCTACAGTGGCCGCTGACGCACCGCAACGCATGGCTACAGTCCGGCCGTCCCGGCCGCTGACTTCGGCGAGCGCGACCGGGCGAGGAACAGTGTCGGCATGCCCTCGCCCACTCGATTACCTGCCTCGGCGTGGCTACAGTACCGCCGGCCGTACCGGAGACCTCGGCCGGCTGGCGCTAGACGATGCCTCCCGGGCGACCCGTGGCGTGGCAGGTAGGCGAGAGCCAATCACAGAGCCGGCTGGCGGGCCCCAGCGGGGGACAGGACTGCTCAGCCGGTGGACCCCACAGACGATGCGACGGCGTAAAGGGTGGGACCCCCTGGCCAGCCAAAGAGACTGCCAGTCGGGTCCCCCCACCCCTGTACTTTAGATATATTGTAGAGCCGGGGGTTGGCCTATAAAACCCCCCGAACCCCCCATGCAACGGGGACGATCGATCACACCCTCACACCTGCAGAACTCCCAAAACCCCTCTAGTAGCAGAGGAAGACGAGCCGGCTGCTCCTTCTCCCTCCTCTAGACACAGCTCCAGGAGCATCCTTGTACACATATCCATCCATCCAACTAAACCAAGCAGGACTGGGGGTTTTACCTCCCTCGGAGGGCCCTGAACCTGGGTACATCATGTGTCATCACCGCTTGTCCCCAATCTCGCACCCGGAGCCCGTCGGCGTCCTCTGGCCCCAAACACCTATGATAAGCAACCCTATGGCATCTGTCGTGAGAAAACGACGACAGTTGGCGCCCAACGTGGGGCCGTATGCGGTGCCGACCGTATTCATGCTCCGGGCAGGACCCCTCGCCATTCCCCGTCGTCGCCGCACGTCCAGGCGAAACCGCGGGTTCGTGGGGCTTGCTCCGGCACGCCCTGCAGGCGACTCCGTTGACCTCATGGCCGATATCGACGCGCTCATCGAGCGCTTTGGTAGGCTCAGCCTCGCCGAGGCTCCGGCCGCGGACGAGTACCCTGGGAAGGTGCTCGTCTGCGCTGATCCTCCCACGGCCGTGGGAGCACTCGCTGCGACCCAGCCCAGCGGCTCCCACGGTCATGTGGGGGTATTGGTCGTCGTCTCCGCCACCTCCTCCGGACGCATGTGGACCGCGGCCGACGCCACCACAGCCCGCGTAGGCACCTTCGATCCGCTCGGCGCGGCCTTCCGGGGCCTGAGCACCCCTATCGCCCCGACGGCAAACCCCGACGCCGCTGCGGCGGACCTCGAGGCGGCTCATCGCGTCCTGTTCGAGGCCGCCCAACGGGAATATGCTTCCACCTACAGTCTCACCCCGGCTGGCACCGGGCCCAGCCGGTGTGGGGCCGTGCGTGACCGTGGCCGCGTGGTTGCCAAAATCCTTGGCGACAAGATGTCTGTCTATGACACCCCCGCTGCCAACTTACGGGCCCTCAAGGTGGCCTACGCGGATTTGGCCACCTTGGAGGGTGAACAGCGTGCCACTCACGAGCGCCACATCAAGGAGCTTATCGACGTCGCCGACGTGCAGCAACGCCTGCTCGCGTCGGGCGGCGCCACCATCGGAGGCCCCCGACTCAAGCACGAGGGCACGGAGACTGCTGACCGTCAGCCGGCTCAGCATTCCACCTCCCCTCGCGTCTCCAGCCGCCAGACCGGAACAAACAATCCTCGCACTCTCAGATGCCAGGGAGCGAGCAGCCGGCTGTTAGCAGCTGGCACACCAACGACCAGCCTCGCAGCGATTGCCACTAAGAAGCACCAGCGTCCGGCAGCCGGCGCAGCCACGGGCACACTCCACCCCCGTAGCGCGAGCGGGAACGGATGGCTTCGCCTGTCATCTGCCCCGAGCTCTCGGCCCAGATCGGGTCGTGTGTCCCTCGTAGCGAGAACGACGCCCGCAACTGCATCGACCACCTTACGCAGTCCGCCCTCCTAGAGGAGGAGGGCTCGATTGGTCCGGCATGTTTCGGCCCTCGGATCAGCAACGAGCCGTTTCCGACCGGCTTCACGCTCCCCCAAGACATTCTAAAGTACAATGGGGCTGCCAAGCCCAAGGACTGGCTGATCGACTACACCACCGCGGTCGGCATCGCCAGGGGGAACAAGCGTGTAGCCGTTCACTACGCCCCCCTCATGTTGATCGGCTCGGCCCGCACCTGGCTCAATAGCCTGGCGGCCGGCAGCATCAACACTTGGACAGACTTCGAGGAGGCCTTCGTCCGCAACTTCACCGGCACCTACAAGCGGCCCGGCCGCCCCCGCGAACTCGCCATGTGCGTTCAGGGGTCGGACGAATCCCTTCGCGACTACCTTACTCGGTGGACCGAGCTTCGCAACTCCTGCGAGGGGGTGCATGAGGTACGAGCCGTGTAATACTTCATTGAAGGCTGCCGAGACGGCACCCCCCTCAAGCACAAGCTTTTGCTCTCCGAGCCGGCCACGCTTGCCGAGCTCATGACCAAGGCGGACAAGTACGCCACGGCCGATTCGGCCATCCGGGTCAAGACGACCCCGCCTACCAAGGCGACGACGACACCAGCAACGTCTCGGGCGACTGCCGACAACCGGCAGCCGCAGAACAACAAACGCAAGAATGACCAGCCAGATCCCCGCTATGGGAGCCGGCAGGTCAATACCATCGAGGAGCTGGAGTCGGCTGTCCAGCCTTCCGACCAGCACCAGTGCACTGGCAAGGCTGCCTGGCAGCCGAAGCTCACCTTCGAGCAAATGCTCGACCTCCCCTACAAGAACCACTTAGGGGCCAAACCCTCCACGCACATGCTCCGGCAGTGCAGATTCTCACAGCGATTGGCCCGGGGGGACGGCCTTCCAGCTCCTCCCGCGCCGTCAGCTCATGCGCGGGCCCCGGCCCAAGATGCCGCCCCGGCGCTGGCTCCGGCTCCGACCCAAAATGACGGTCGTTTGATCGACCAGTTCCACAACCAAGACGGCTATTATGTCGTCTTCACCAGTGAAGAGACGGGCAAACATGCTCAACGCCAGCTCCGACGTGAGGTGAACGCCACCATGCCGGCAACTCCCCAATTCATGCACTGGTCGAAGAAGCCGGTCACTTGGAGCCAGGACGATCACCCCACAGTGATGCCGAATCGCGGCAGCTACGCCCTGGTCCTCGACCCCACCATCACCACTAAGGAACGAACTTGTCGCTTCTCGCGGGTGTTGATAGATGGTGGCAGCAGCATCAACATCCTCTACCTCGACACTATGCACAAGCTGGGGCTGAAGATAGAAGACATGCAGGCGAGCCGGGCGGTCTTCCACGACCTCGTGCCTGGGAAGTCCTGCTCCCCTGTCGGCAAGATCACGCTCGACGTCCTCTTTGGCAGACCCGGCCACTTCCACCGCGAGCCGGTGCTGTTCGAGGTCGTGGACCTCGCGAGCCCCTATCACATGTTGTTGGGCCGGCCGGCCCTTGTCAGCTTCATGGTGGTCCCCCATTACGTCTACCTCAAGCTCAAGATGTCGGGCCGCCAGGGAATCATCACCATGACGAGTGACTACAAGATGTCGCTCGAGTGCGCTCGAGACGGTAGCCGGTTGGCTGAGACCCTGGAGATCGCCGAGGAGAAACGACAGCTCGACCGGCTCATGGCCCTTGCTGCCAGCCAGCCGGCCGTGCCAGCTCCTCCCTTGCAATCTGTCGGCGAGGCCTCCTTCTAGCCGTCCAAAGACACCAAGCAAATCCCACTCGACCCGGCCAACCCGGCTTAGTGCGTCACCATCGGCTCCCGCCTCAACAGCAAGTAGGAAGGCGAGCTCGTTGACTTCCTCCATGAGAATCGGGACATCCTCACATGGTCCCCCAAGGACATGCTGGGTGTTTCGAGGAAGTTCGCCGAGCACAAACTCCAAGTCCGGCCGGACGTCAAGCCGGTCAAGCAACCCCTGCGCCGTTTCTCCGAGGAGAAGCGGCGTACTATAGGCGAAGAGATCGCCCGGCTGCTCGCAGCCGGGTTCATCATGGAAGTGTTCCACCCAGACTGGCTGGCCAACCCAGTCCTGGTGCTGAAGAAGAACAAGACCTGGCGCATGTGCATCGACTACACTAGTCTGAACAAGGCATGTCCCAAGGACCTATTCGCTCTACCGCGAATCGATCAAGTCATCGACTCCACGGTCGGCTGCGATTTGCTGTCCTTCCTGGACACCTACTCCGGCTACCACCAGATCAAGCTGGACCCAGAAGACCGGCTCAAGACCTCTTTCATCATGCCCTTTGGGGCCTACTGCTACATCACCATGTCCTTCGGCCTGAAGAACGCAGGCGCCACCTTCCAACGGTGCATGCAGAAGTGCCTCCTGCCTCAGATAGGCAGGAATGTCCACGTCTACGTCAACGACATCGTCATCAAAACCAAGAAGCACTTCAGCTTCCTCGACGACCTCCCGGAGACCTTCGCGAACTTGCGCGAGTACAAGATCAAGCTCAACCCGAAGAAGTGTGTCTTCGGCGTCCCGACCGGTCAACTCTTGGGTTTCTCCATGTCCGCCTGCGGTATCGAAGCTAACCCCAAGAAGATCGGCGCGAATGAGCACATGCCTAAGCCGACCCGGCTCCGCGACGTCCAGAAGTTCAACGGCTGCCTTGCCTCGCTCAGCCGGTTCATCAACCGGTTGGGGGAGAAGGCCTTGCCCCTCCACGGGCTCCTTCGCAAGACGGCTCTAATCGAGCCGGGTCAAACCAAGAAGCCGGGCGTATTCGACTGGCCCGACGAGGCGGACGAGGCTTTTCGCGGCCTCAAGAAGGCTCTCACCCACGTGCCCATCCTGGGCGCGCTGGCTGAGAAGGAACCCCTACTCGCCTACATCGCGGCAACCACACGCGTCATCAACGTCATCCTGGTGGTCGAGCGGCCGAAGAAGGGCAAGTCCCTACCAGTCCAGCGATCCATCTACTACCTCAATGAGGTCCTCTCCGCGTCCAAGCAGAACTATCCCCACTATCAGAAGATGTGTTATGGCATATACTTCGCCGCCAAGAAGGTCAAGCAGTACTTCTAGGAGCATACCATTACCGTGGTGAGCACGTCCCCGCTCGGCGAGATCATGAGCGACCGGGACTCCACCGGCCGGATCGCCAAATGGGTCATCGCCCTCGCCGATCATGAGATCCGATACGAGCCAAGAACCACCATCAAGTCACAGGCGTTGGCTGACTTCCTCGTCGACTGGGCGGAGACGGAGTTCGTCCCGCCTCCCCCAGACTCCACGCATTGGCGCATGCATTTCGACGGCTCGAAAATGAGGACCGGCCTGTGTGTCGGCATAGTCCTCTCCTCCCCGAAGGGTAACCAGCTCAAATATGCCCTTCAGATCCACTTTGCCACCTTCAACAACGTGGCCGAGTACGAGGCCATCGTCCATGGCCTCCGGCTCGCCAAGGAGATCGGCATCAGGCGCATCCTTTGCTTCGACGACTCCGACCTCGTGGTGCAGCAAGTCTCTGGCGAATGGGACGTTAGGGATGCCAACATGGCCAGCTACCGCTTTCTCGTACAATAGCTCACCGGCTCCTTCGAGGGTTGTGAGTTTCATCACGTCCCACGGGCGGACAACGAGGCGACGGGCACGCTGGTGAAGATCGGCTCCACCCGGCAGGCCATCCCAGCCGGCGTCTCCCTTGAGCGGCTGCTCAAGCCATCGGTCAAGCCTTCATTAGAATCAGAGTCAATCTTCGTGCCGGCGGGTGTCGCCGGCCCGTCGACGGCCCCGGCCGCCTCTCCGGCACCTTCGCCACCGGCTCCCGAACCATCGGTCGCCCTGCCGGCACCAACTAAGCCGACGGCGTCTGAGGCGGCCGGCTCCAACGACGCGGCCGTCATGATGATCATCGACCAGCCGGCCCCGAGGGCTGGCGAGCTGGTCCGAGGGACTGGTCATCCAGTCCCGGGGGCTGGCAAGCCGGTCCCAGGGGCTGGTCATCCGGCCCCAGGGGCTGGTCATCCGGCCCTAGGGGCTCCCGAGCCGGCCCCCGTCACGGCCCCCTCATGGGCCCAGCCCATCCTGGCGTTTCTCCTATGGGGCGAGTTGCCTCCGGACGAGGCTTTGGCAAGGCAAATCCAACGCCAGGCCACGGCATATGGCATCATCAACAATGAACTCGTCCACCGCAGCACCACCGGCGTCTTTCAGCGATGCGTCGAGCCGGAAAAGGGTTTGGAGATCCTCCTCAACATCCACCAGGGTGAGTGCGGGCACCATGCCGCCTCCAGGACCCTGGTGGCCAAGGCTTTCCGCCACGGCTTCTTCTGTCCAACTACCCTCGAGGCGGCCAAGAAGTTGTTCGACAAGTGCGAGGGCGGCCAACGCTTCAGCACGCAGAGCCACTTACCGGCAATAGCCCTCCAAGCCATCCCCCTCTCATGGCCCTTCGCCGTTTGGGGACTGGACATGGTGGGCCCATTCAAGACCGCTCGAGGCGGCATGACGCACTTGCTGGTGGCTGTCGACAAATTCACCAAGTGGATCGAGGTGCGGCCAATCAAGAAGCTGGACGGCCCCATGACCGTCCAGTTCATCGACGACATCACGATGCGCTATGGCGTCCCCCACAACAACATCACCGACAACAGCACGAACTTCGCCAAGGGCACGCTTGCGCGTTTTTGCTCCAAGCAAGGAATCCGGCTCGACCTGGCCTCCGTCGCTCATCCATAGTCAAACGGCCAGGTCGAGAGGGCGAACGGCCTCATTCTGTCCGGCATCAAGCCCGGCTCGTGATGCCACTGGTAAGGTCAGCCGGCTGCTGGATCGATGAGCTGTCGGCCATCCTTTGGAGTCTCAGGACCACACTGAACCGTTCAACCGGCTACACTCCCTTCTTCCTTGTGTACGGGTCTAAGGCGATCATCCTCACCGACATCAAGTTCGATTCGCCTCGGGTCGCCCTATACACAAAGAAGGACGCAAAGGAGTCAAGAGAAGACATCGTTGACCTACTCGAGGAAGCCCGCGAACTGGCCTCGAGCCGGATGGCAATCTACCAGCAGAAGCTCCGGCATTACCATAGCAAGCGGATCTGGCCACTCTCCTTTCGCGAAGGGGACCTGGTCCTCAGGCGGATCCAACGAACAGCTGGACAACACAAGTTGTCCTCCCCATGGGAGAGCCCGTTCATCATCAGCAAGGCATTACACAACAACGCGTACTACCTCATAGATGCCCAGAAGCCATAGAAACGCAAAAAGAGACGCCTCCAGCGAGGAGACGGAGCGCCCATGGAACGCGGCACTCCTCCACCCATTCTACTGCTAAAAAACCGATGTATGTATGTATTCCTACCCTTTTGGGCTTATGAATACAAAGGGTGTCCTAGGCCGGCTCTTGGGGCACGCCCTGTTTTGTTTCCTCCAAAAGATTCCTCGCTCACCAGCTCCCCGACCCGGCTCCCGGGCCCGGGGGCTCGCCGGCTGGTCTTAGGACATTTCCCCCAGAAATTGGCTAAGTAGTGTGAGCCGAAGAAACCTCCCCACCCCTACCAGCTACAGAACCGGCTCCCGGTTGTCCGGCTGACGGGGCCTCGGGGCGGTAAGGTTTTGCTCACACGAAGAGTCAAACAAAAGGGGAACTTGGCTAGACCCAGCCGGACCACCGCCTCACCTCTACCACTCTACTTATCCCAAAGAACCCTCACGACTCCTAAGTCCCGAACCGGCTCCCTCGAGGCGGACTCCCCGACCTAGCTACAGACCGGTCCCGACTGTCGGGTTGGCGGGGCCAAAACCTAAGGGGAAAAGGAGAAGGACCCAAAAAAACCAAGAGGGCAAAAAGGGATAAGGACGAGTCGGCAAGAGCAATAAGGCAAACACACTAGATTTCACGACACAAACGTTAAGACAAAAGTGGCCCACGGCCAGCATGGTTCATTACAATAACACCCCCAGTGGGTGGACTTGAACATAACTTGCAGGAAAGAAAAAAGATAGACAAAAATGCCCGGGGGCTCAGGCCACCGGCGTGTCGCCAGCCGGCGTGCCCCCAACCGGCGCATCGCTGGGCGGCTCGACTCTCGCCTCGGAGGTGGTCGCGGTCTTCAAAGAGGCCTCCACGGTCCCGGCCGTCTCGCCTCTCGAGTCGGTGCTCTCGTCGGCGACCTCCTCATCCGCTGGGCCTTGAGGGATGTCGAAGGAGTCTTCGGGCAGCAGCTCGCCGTCCTCACCAAGCGCCGGCACGAACTCGTCCGCGTCGGTGTATGACGCAAGCTCGTTGCCCCGGAGGATGAGAGCCGGCTCATGGGCCTCCCGCTCCGCGGCCGGCTCGTCGCGCATGGTGGCCAGCCGACCCAGATTGACACCTTGATACCACGAGGTGACGAACCAGAGCGCCATCTGCGCACCGGCCCGGGCCACCGACGCCTTCCAGGCCACGAGCCGGGCCACGGCCTGCTCCAGCCACAAGGCCACGCGGTTTGCCGGAGCTCTCCCGCATCATGGCCACAGAGCGGCAATGACCTCCTTTCCGACCGTCTTCAGACGGTCCACGCTTCGTCCGAGATGGGTCAGCCGGTACTCGATGGCGACCCCAATCTCGTCCACGTCCCATGGGGCTTCCTGCTCAATAGAGCGACCCTGCTCTCGAAGGTACTCCCGATGCTCCTCAACGGCGCGTGCAGCGCGACGCTGAGTTCTGGGAAGCGCCCTAAGGGAAAGAAGAAGAAGAAGAAAGAAAGGCAAATCAAAACACAAGAACCAGCAAAGGAAAAAGCGACCAGCTGGAGAAGAGAAAGAAAGGCACTTACCCTCAATGGCTTCGTCCACCCCAAGGGCGAAGTTGAGCGCCGTCGTCCGCTCCATCTCCACAACCGCCTCTGACGCGGCAAGGGAGCCCCGGACCTCCTTGAGCATCCTCTCGGGGCGGGTCACTTCGTCTTGGAGGGCGGTGGTCCTTCGGGCAGCATCAGCCGCCTCCTTGACGGTCGTCTCCCGGGCCGCCACCTCCTTCACCGCCTTGGCCTTGAGCCGGTCCCGGGCCGCTTCCGCATCCACCAGCAGCGTGGCCAGTCGGTCCTTCTCCTGCGCGGCCGCCTGGACGTCTTGCGCCAGCCGGTCCCAATCGGAGACGATCCTGGCCTTCTCGTCCTGAAGGGCGGTGATGTCACCTGCGAGGCAAA
This sequence comes from Hordeum marinum, assembly GCA_022496015.1. NCBI lineage: Eukaryota > Viridiplantae > Streptophyta > Magnoliopsida > Poales > Poaceae > Hordeum > Hordeum marinum. The sequence goes on from CM039673.1 coordinate 79,091,800, forward strand.
GTTGCAAGCGTTAGCTGACTCCCGGGGGCTGCACTCCCCTCCTGCGAAGTTCAACTAAGGTCGCACGTGCGTCAGCTCCTCCTCCAAGCGGTGGAGGCCGTGTTCGTGACGGTCGTGGATGGCGACCGCCTCCCCGAACAGCTTCTACCGCAGGGAGGTTCCCTCCTGTCACGACGAGGCAAAGATCAGGGCATGCTCAAAAGAGATCCGGCCCGGCTGCCCGTTAGCTGGTCATCCGGCCCGCATCTTGGGGCTACACCCAGTGGGTGCACTTGCGCGCCCCCACTGAGAATCCTAAGACAATGCAAAACGACCGTTCTTACCTCGGCACGCTGTAGGGCGGCGTCTGCTGCCTTCGCAAACTGGGCCAGCTCCTGCCGGCACCGGTCCAGGACGCTCCCAAATCCCCGAAGGAGGGGACCGGTCCGCCCGCCTGGGGAGCCGGCAGGACCGGCACGTGCGCCAGCGCTTCCCAATCTTGGAGTACCTCCTGCATTGTTCGCAGAGTCCTCCAGGATCGGCCGCCGTTGCCACTTGGGCTCGCTACGGCGCTGGCCACCAGGGGCGGGTTGATGATGGCAAGGGTCCGAGAGTCGCCTCCCACTAGCCCTCCGCCTGATGCCGTCACCGCCTCCACCTCCTGTCGCTCCGGCGCGACGATCACAACGGAGGGTGCCTCCACCTCCATGGCCGCCGCCTCCGGCGCCACCTCCGATGCTGCCTCCGGGCCCGTCGAGGCCTCCGGCACGTTAGCTTGAGTCGGCTCGGTCGTCTGCGGGGTCGTGATCGGCACCTCGGTCCGGGCCGCCTCGGGAGCCGGCTCCACCGTCGTCGCCCTCTCTTGGGCCGCCTCCTTCGTGGACGGAGGCACGGGCGTTTCCATGGCCGCCCCCCCCCCGCGGCTCGCTCGACGGAGGCCGCGACATCCGGGTCAACTCCGCCGCCGAGTCAGACGCCCATGGGGGATCCACGGACCCCCTCCGCCTTCGGCTGCTCGAGGTTCCGGAGTGCGAGGCTCCTTCTCGCGTGCTGGACTTAGAGGCTCGCAGCTCTGTGAGCCTCTTCTTCTCCTCCCGCTGGGTGGACCCGTGCTCGCGGGCCAGCCGGCTGGCGGCAGCCGTTGCATCCCCCGCCGGGCCCCCTCGTGGAGCTCGATGGGGTCCCTGCAACACCCAAGGACCGGTCACCTACCGACTCGCGACCCAGAAAAAGAACAAACAAACGGAAGGAAGACTTACTCGGTGACAAGGGGCAAGGCCCGCTTGCCGCGCGGCGACGGCTTCCTCGCCATCACCTTCACCTGCTTGGGTACTGGCAGCGGGGCTGCCGGCCCCTCCTGAGCCGGCCTCTTCGTTCGGTCAGCTGTTGTGGCCGCCGGGTCTTGAGCCGGCCGCTCCTCGCTCCTCCGACCCTAGCACGCTGAGGGAGGAGGCTCGTTCAGAATCATTATGTCATCGTCATCGTCGTCATCCGTACAGTCCCTGATCGAAGGGGCAAGAAGGAACTCACCTGCTCCACTGGGCTCCCCGGCCGTGCCGGATCCTCTGGCTCCGTTGGGGGCGCGGCTCGCGGGTCCGCCGGCTCGTCGGCTCCTCCCGAGGAGTCCACCTCTTCCCCTAGAGGGCCCCCGTCTCATAGTCTTCAGAGTCAGAGTTTTCACGCTCCGCCTCGAAGATCTGAGGGTGCGGGCCATCCGGCGTGTTCTGTCGCACCAACAACTGCTGTTAGCGCGACTAAGTAAGTTCTCCAACCGGCTACCGGCTGGGAAGCATCAAATGAAAGAAGAACCGCCTCGACGAAAGACTTACCGGGGGCGGTTGATGAGGTCATACGGCTCCATGCCGAAGGACCATGACGCGGGCTTCAGCTTGAACGTCGTAAGGACGTTCACCCGCTTCGCCACCTAAGCTGGCGTCAGATCGACGGTGGACAGCTGGAAGGGGTCGCGCCGGCCGGACATGTCGCAGATCTGGTGTGGCCTCAGTTGGAGGGGCAACACCCGGCGCGAGATGAATGCCGCCACCAGATCGGCGGCGACCAGCCCCTCAGAGCTCTTCAGCAGTGCGAGCCGGCCGATCTCCTCCAGGGCCACGCCGCATGGGGCAGCCCCCAGCCAGTTCATCTTGCTGGACTGCACATTGACGAACGGAGGTAGCCGGATGTAGTCCGTGTTTGGGTTGGCGTTCTTCACATAGAAGAATGTTCGGTGCCATCCCTTGATGGAGTCGATGAGAGAAAGAGGAGGGAAGCACGCGACGCCGCGGCAGCACACCACCGTGCCCCTGCAGGCATTGACTTTCAACGGCTTGAGATATAAGAGCACGTTGAAGAAGTCAATGAAGGGGAGAACACCGAGGTACCCCTCGCACAGCGTCATGAAGGCAGAGAGATACAAGATCGCGTTGGGGCCGAGATGGTGCGGCTGGAGGTCGAAGGTATCAAGAAAAAGGCGGAAGAAGAGACTCACTGGGAGCCCGAAGCCTCGAGAGAAGTGATAGAGGAACACGACGTGTTCCCCTGGCTATGGTGTCGGCGCCAGCTCGTCACCTGGCGTGCGTGCCACCACCCGCTCTGCCGACGGCAGCTTGCGCGCGCCGCAGAGCTTCGCAATATCGGCCTCTCCGATGACGGAGCCGGCCCAGCTCCCTCCGCGTCTGTCAGCCATCTCGGCGGTGGGGTGGCTTGTGGGCGCGAATGCGGGCTCGAGCACGGTGACACGCGAGGGGGCGAGGAGGACGAAAAAGAACAAGAAGATGGACAGCAAGAGAGCAAGCGGGGCGCGAGTGTCTCCGCCCACCGCCCTTCCTCCCCTTTTATAGGGGAGGCCACGACCGGGGGATGCGGGATTAACTACGCCCACTTCCCCGGAAACCCCACGCGCGTGGGTGGCCCCGCGCAGTAACGGCCGCTTCGGGGCATAGAGGATCCCGACCTACGCCCCGAGGCCTAGCGGGCTATGATCAGGACCTAGCAGGCTAGGCCCAGGCCGACGTCCCGTCTCCCCCGCGTGCGCGGGGCCCGCCGCATCATTACTTGCCGCGTGGCGCACGGCAAGCCGACGCGGGTCCCGAGGCGACGCACCGGTACCCGAGGCGTCGGATCCAACGGCCGATTCGGCTGCCCTTTCGGCTTTGTGACGGAGGCAGGTTTCGCTAGGGGGAAGCCGCTGGCTCCCCTCCGTCCGTCGGACGCGGGCCCTCGCCGACTTCGGGGACTACTGACGGGGTTATTACCCCCAGGTATGCCAAAGCAACGGGGTCATTCACCTCCCGCCTCAAAGAAGAACAACGCAGACCGGCTCGGCGTGGCCGGCTGGAGGACGTCCGGCTCGATCCGACTGGCGCTCCGGACGGCTGGTCAAGGAGCTGGCTCGACCCGCGACCGGCTGCCTCTGGGCCACCTCCTCCGTTGACCCTGGGACGGACATGCAACGTCCCGTCCCTCTGCGCGCGGGTACGGCGACACGACGCGACCGTCACGATGGGCGGCCCTGTGGCTACAGTGGCCACTGACGCACCGCAGCACATGGCTATAGTCCGGCCGTCCCGGCCGTTGACTTTGGCAAGCGCGACCGGGCGAGGGAACGGTGCCGGCACACCCTCGCCCACTCGATTACCTGCCTCGGCGTGGCTATAGTACCGCCAGCCGTACCGGAGACCTTGGTCGCTGGCGCTAGACGACGCCTCCCGGGCGACCCGTGGCGTGGCAGGTAGGCGAGAGCCAATCACAGAGCCGGCTGGCGGGCCCCAGCTGGGGACAGGACTGCTCAGCCGGTGGACCCCACGGACGATGCGACGACGCAAAGGGTGGGACCCCCTAGCCAGCCGGAGAGATTGCCAGTCGGGTCCCCCCACCCCTGTACTTTAGATATATTGTACAACGGGGAGGTTGGCCTATAAAACCCTCCGACCCCCCCATGCAACGGGGACGATCGATCACACCCTCACACCCGCAGAACTCCCAAAACCCCTCTAGTAGCAAAGGAAGACGAGCCGGCTGCTCCTTCTCCCTCCTCTAGACACAGCTCCAGGAGCACCCTTGTACACATATCCATCCATCCAACTAAACCAAGCAGGACTAGGGGTTTTACCTCCCTCGAAGGACCCTGAACCTGGGTACATCGTGTGTCATCACCGCTTGTCCCCAATCTCGCACCCGGAGCCCGTCGGCATCCTCTGGCCCCAACCACCTACGATAAGCCACCCTATGGCATTTGTCGTGAGAAAACGACGACAATCCAGGGTTTGATCCCGTCTCATTTCTTAATCATCTCTGGCACCCTTTTCGACGTCAAGAGGTGGGAGGAACCATGGATTCAATCTTCGTAGTGTGGATAAGTATCTTTTGTTCTAGGTCTTTGTGTTCTTGGTTTCCATTACCTCGGTGTTGGAGGTGCTATCACATAGGGTAATAAAACCCTCACATCTCAATCCCCGCTCTGATTTACAACAACAAAAGTGGTGCCAAGTTTGTTTTAGTGCACATGTTTCCTATTATGTTCCTTTAACCTATAGATCTCCATCCCAATTATGCAACGGATGAACGGAGGGTTTGGCAGACTATGTTGCAAGAGAAATGCCATGGGCACAGTGTATTACGGTTTGCAACATATGTTGCAAAGAAGTGTCCTGATCAGAGTGTACCCAGCGACGTAAACCTCTCACTTATCGGAAGTCCACAACACGAAACCACTAATGTTAGTCTAGTCTTACCCTTTTTTTCTTCTTTGAAGGCACGGAGAAACACGGAGATGCAAAAGGTGATGCTATAATGGACCATTTCGAATGGCCCTGATGTAACTATTGGTTTTTACTAAAGACCTTTGTTGTTCATATCTGTTAAATTATCTTTAGTCTGATAAACCATGGAGTCAATCTTCGTAGAGTTGTTTTAGTTTCTATTGTTTTAGGGTTGTGTGTTCTTGATTTCATTGCCTCCGCGTTGGAGGTGACGTCACAGATGGTAATAAAGCCCTCACAGCTCGATATATGTCATATTTTATGATAGCAAAGTGGGCCAAGGTTTTTTTCGCCCATGATTCTCCTAGTTCATTCTTTTGAGCTCTATGGATCTTCATCCCAATTATGCAACAGAGAAATCAAGGGTTTCGGCAACCTATGTTGCAAGAGAAGTGCCCTGGTCAAGTATGTATCCTATGTTGCCAGGAAAGTGTCCTGGTCGTAGTGTATTAGGGTTTGGCGACCTATGTTGCAAGAGAAATCTCCTAGTCATAGTGTATTTAATGATGTGTACTTGTCATCTACTGGGGTCCACGACACGAAACCGTTGATGTTAGTCTTGGTTTACCTTTTTCTTCTCTGCTAAAGGCACGGAGAAACATCCAGATGCAAAAGATGAAGCTCTCATGGACCATTTCTTGAACCTTTGTTGTTCATGCTTATTTACATTATCTTCAGCCCGATGTACTCCCTCTTTAAACGAATACTCCCTCTAAGAGAGTATAAGACTTTTCTATCACTATTTCAATGATATAAACGCTCTTATATTTCTTTACGGAGGGGAGTACAAGACTTTTGTATCACTAATTTAGTGATCAAAAAGTCTTACATTAGTTTATAGAGGGAGTACTTAATATGAGCCATCTTGGAGCTGCCACCTAGAAGGTGATATCTCCTTTTCCTAATTTGAGAGAGACTCTACTTGCACTAGCAGCAACCGGCCACCCGTCCTTGAATTCGTGATGAGGAATGATTAGCCTCCCGGTGAGGGAAGCGTCGCCATCCCACTGTCTGAGAAAGCATGGACATGCAACCGGTAACCACTTGCACATTTATAATGCTGTCTCTTCTGAATGCCCACAGCACTGACCGACCTAACCAGCCATACTCAATGTTTTCAATATGGTATGGGAACTGAATCTGAAACGTGGCTGTTCTGGGAAACGGACCAAACCACCGAGCTCAAGAGGGAAAGCAGACAATAAATCTTGTCACCATGTTTAGCCTAACATATGGGTTACTATAATGCTCAAGTTGGCTGCTCCTATGTTGCTACAAAAGTAGTGTTAAATGGACCTAATTATGCTGCAACAGCAGGCTAACACAGACAGATATGGAGCCTCTCACAAAAACTAGATTTATATTTTGACAGATAAAAAACAGGCGATTGCAACTTGGAAACAACGGAAATTTCGGCAGCGTAACGACGGCCGTCGAGGTTCAAGAGGCAAATTCAGTTCAAGATAGATAGATGGATAGATAGATAGTAGATAGATATCTTTTGAGATGAGTTCTTTGTAGCAACCAGGCCACAAGATCATCACTCATCTCACACAAGTTGGTAAAAGTACACACCATTACACCAATCCACTAGAAAGTGGGGGAGGAGATTAATAAGAACCGGTAGATATGCAGGAGGCCAGAGACTCCTAGCCAAGGAGCAAGGAAATGGCCTGCCTGCGAGCGGAGATCTCATCTCATAGGGTACAATTGGCTTGTTAATCTACATACAAAAATGTACAGGCTTGTCGTAACCGATAAGGCGATGGTACTCGCATCACCGTTACTAGGGTTCATCTTCCTGTTGGTGCCGCAACCAACCGTTCATCTGAACCATCATTGGAGGGCCGCCTTCTTCCGCCCTCCGAGCCAGCCAAACGCTATAATATTACCGGAGACTTCGCCTTCTTCTGAAGCCGTAGCACTTCCTTCTCTTCCTGTTACAGTTCGGAGTGTCTCCTGAAGCTGTAACGGCTCTTCTCTTCTCTTCACGACGTTCATCCCACGATTACGTTTGGATCGGTGGGTGATCCGGGGGAGAAGGGCACGAACCCGCGCCCACCGAACATCGGGCGCATCAGCGCGTCGTCGAACTTGCGCCAGTAGTAGTGGATGGTATGGGTCGGCTTGGTGATGAGCATCCGGAGGCTGGAGGGCCTGACGATGGGGAGAGGCGCCTCCATGTCCGAGCCTAGCATACTTGTGAGGAGAGGGGAGTGTAGGGACTTCGGTGACGAGGGCTCCGAGGGGTCGGCATTGCTTGACGCGGGCAGTAAGAACCGGATCAGAGGCTTTGTCAAAATGCCAAACAGCTGGTAAACACGATACATGATGTCAGATGGTTTCAGAATAGTCGACACATTGAGAATGACCTCAGATGATAAGCTGATACACTGCATTGGATAGGGATTGCAACATGAGATGGCTCACCATAGTGCTAAACAGAACGACAGTGATGGTGCTGGTGATCATTATCGCGTTGCCGTGTAGCTGTGTGTGACCAGATCTTGTAAACTGCAATTCCAGGGCAAAGAGTTAAGCTTGCAGAAAATAAACTGGATATTTGTAGAGTTAGCTGATGCGAATTTGAGTAAAGCAAGGTGCACAAAGACTCCATTGACAAGTGGCATCGACCAGAGATGTTTCAGAAACTGGCATCATATGGGTTTCCAATAGTACTATTCATGGACTCTAATTTGCGAAAAAGGTTTCCCGTAACTAATCAGTGGTCAAGAGGGGAAAAAAAGAATTGGACAGAATGTAAGAAAGGGTTTAAAACCAACCTTATTGTAAGCAAGAGCGATCGACACAGCTCCTCTCATCAGCCCAGCCCACCATATTACGACCTATCAAAAGAAATTCAGTTAGCAGATGTTAACTCAATCCAACTGCCAAATGGTCTAATGCAACAAATTACTCACTTGCTGCCTCCAGCTTATTTTTTCGAGCTCCGTCTTCTTTGTCAGGTTGGATAAGAACGAAAGCGGGAAGACAAAAGCAGCTCTTCCAACCAGAACCAATCCTAACAAAATTGAGCTTATTCCGATGGATTTGCCAGGGCTGCAAGAAAAAAGACTCAAGAGTTAAGACTGAATATTTTGGGAAAAAGAGAAGGCCATAAATCAAAATTAGGTAATGCAGTTTAGAGGTGACAAGCACATGTCTCTGACCTGTCACTAGCAAATTTCCACTTCTCAATATCTAGTGCATCCATCCCAACATAAAGGAAGAGAAAAGTCTCGGCGATGAACGACAAGGTTGCAAACGCATGCCTAAATAGAATAATAGGACAAATATTAGCCAGCAGTTTTTGACTGAACTGAAGATTACTTGCTGAAATAACACAGGCTAAGGACTATAATTACTTTGTTGTAACCCTTGAGCTCTCTGTGACATTATGCCATGTATAATGCGACATAACAATACCACAGAAAAATACAGTGAGGATGCCACTCAAATCCAGCAGCTGCAAAGATCAAATAAACAGGGTGAGCTCATAGATTCAGATTACTACTGGTAGTGTAAGTTTTTGTGTTGTATCTGATCAGAAGCTCACCTCAGCTAGCATATATGAGAGGTAGGCCATGAGCATCATAAGTGCAACCTCACGGTCAGTAGAATGCCTGAAATAAGTTGGGCAGAACACCAACTTAGTATCGGCCACAAAATCGATGTTAAAAACTTAGGGGTCGAACAAACCTTCCGATGTATAACTTCTTGATGATGAATGCACTGAGCAATCCAGTCTGCCAATTGTTGAAGAAATGTTAAATCCATGTGGCCAATAATCATTTAGTTAAGCAAAGGAGTGCAAAAGTGAGACTCTAGAACAAACTTACAAACACTCCAAGGAAGGTGCTTGACACGAATAAGTAGCAGAAGTTCCCCAAGAACTTCAGAATGACGATTGCATCGATTTGGTTAGGATCGAAGTTCTGGAGAGCGTTGAAAAGCACGACCGATGTGGCGTCGTTCACAACACCTTCCCCGAACACTAGACTGTACAAAAAGGGCGTCTCATCCTGATTCAGAACCTGTTTCCCAGACAAATATGGATGGGTAAGCAGTGGATTCAGCCATGATACTACATGAGCTACTAATTTGGATAATAATCATAGCAATTCCTCACGGAAAAAAGACAGAATCATGAGAACTTTCGGTTAACAAACCTGCAAAGTGCAGACTGAATCTGTTGCGGAAAAGATAGCTCCAATTGCTGCATATGGGATACATCAGAAAGGGATGAGACTCATGTGCTGATAACATTAGTTGCAGGGCGTGGATCATGTGGAAAAGCAGTGACGGCTTACCAAGAAAATCTGATACATCCAGTGTCCCAATGTTCATCTTGCTGAATATTGCGATGGCAGCTGAAACATAGTAATCGACGTCGTCAGAGAAGCCCAATTTAACCCGTAGAACAAACATCTGTTCATCTACTGCCTACAAATTCTCACGAAGGGGATAGCGCGCAAATTTTGCGGAGGGGAAAGTAGCATACCGAGAGATATTGTGAAGAACGAAATCATCGTCCCGACAGCGCCAAATAATGTGATTGTCATGAAATTCCGGAAGAACTGCTTCTTCTTCACCTGGAAACTGGTGAGAAAATAGGTGTGAGAACCTTCAAATTCAGAAGAGATCCAAATGATGAACCAAAATTCAGCCTATTGATGATGGGGCAGATTCTTCTGGAGACAGTCAATTCCTTAATGGAGCAGGATTACAGGCATCCAGCAGTAGGGACAAGTATTAAATGCCATGAACAAAATGGGTGGTCCTATTCGCAGTAAAAAGACAAATCCTATGAAAATTACACTAGTACTAGTAAGAACTGCAGATTACTTAAATGTTCCAGGATGGAACAACAGTCAATATTGCCAATCAGCAGCTTCTGGATCCTCAACAAAGGATAAAATAGTATACAGCTCCAGCAGATCCGGGTATGCCAGAGGGAAGGGACAAACATCCATGGTTGCCATAATAAATAAAGAACATAAATTCGTTGAATAAAGAAGGCACACCACATGCACAAGCCATTTTGATACGGTGGACAGCTAGGCTAGGCCGGGAAGGAACAAGATAGAAGCACACGCGAGAATCGATCGAGATTCGACGAAAAGGTTCAGTGAGCTCGGAGGAATGGATCCTTCCGATTACCCGGCGTTGAAGATGATGGGGGGCAGGAGGTATATGAAGAAGAGGTCCTCGCTGAAGACGAGCACGTGCGAGCTCTTCCCCTTGGTGGTCATCAGGATCACCACGCCGGTGCACAGCCCCTGTCCGTCCCGTCCACAAGGAAACAAGCAGATAGAATAATAAGAAGAAAATAAGAAGAAGAAAGAGAAGAAGAGAAGAAGAAGAAGAAGAGAGAAGAA